>PVJI01021049.1:0-27795 GCA_004026765.1 Micronycteris hirsuta | reverse complement strand
GAGTATCAAAGTTAATTTTGTTTCACTGTCTCTATTTTTTGGACTGACCCCTGTCTGGGGCTGACTCTGTTCCTCTCACAGCTCCAGGTTTTAATGTCTCACCTGTAGGTAAAGAAAAGACGGGGGCGAGTGGGAAAGAAGGAGAGAAAAAAAAGAAAAAAGAAGAAAAAAAAGGAGTGAGGGAAGGGAGAAAGAATACGTGTGAATGTTCAAATTCCCCTGTAATCTTGGGCATCAATCATCATATGTGTTGGAATACTGCTGCGTTTTCGCCCCGTTCCTCAGAAAATCAACCAGTGGGTAGGAGGACGTAAACTCTGTTCCTCCTAACTCGCCGCCATCTTCCTCCCCTCCCTAAATATTTTAATATATCCTTTGACAACTGGTAATGATCATGGTTCCTGCTGAGACAATGTGTTTTCATGTATCTATTTTTCCACACATTTTATCCAGATATTCTTTTTAAAATGAAAGTAGAAATGTGTCAGATCTTATAATAAATGTAGTCTACTTAATTCACATAAATTGCTGCCCTTTCTTAATAAATTAAATATTGATGAGACTAGATACTTTCAATGTGTCCAAAAGAGCCTTGTCACTTGGCATAACTTAACAGGTCAAAGTGTGCATTTTATTAAAATAATCCATATCCAATATTTCTGATCCAGCTCACTCTCAGCTTCTATGGTTCATAGGATTTACCTAAGACTCTTGTTGAGTTACATACAGAGCCAAATACAATTAGCAAAATAGAATCATAACTTGTGTCTAACAATTGTTGGACAGATATTCAGAATCGGTGTACATCATTAAACTAAAAGTATTACCAGCAGAGGCTGCATGTGGTTGTTTCTATGTGACTTCAACACATCTCTTCAAATTAGATAATTTTAAAAATCAAATTATTTTGCTACTGAGGTTACCAAAACAAATCTATTGAAAATCAAATAAATATCCTCAAATCTCACAAAGCTAGTTCAAAGTATAATTAATTAATTTTTCCTTTATTTTGGACCTAAATGCTTGAAAATAGTATCATTTTGTCTCCCTTAACTGACTAAGGTCAACTACTGAGCTAGTTCAACTGATAGTGAAATCAGTCATAAAAATAATGTTTGATATAAATGAACATAAAAGAAGAAACAGTGAATTAAGGATCAAATATATATATTCACTTAGTTTAAACAAAATAAATCCAGCCCATCACATAATAAAATATTCAGCTTTCTGTAAGAATTTTAGTAAATGTTTTCTGATGATTTTATTAACAAATTTAGAACAGCAGGGAGTACCAAAAGCTAATAGACAAATATTATGACAGCATTTTTAAATGATGAAACCATATCATCAAAGAGAAAATGTATGCTAGAAATGCAATATAAGTGAAAATGTTCAAAAGTAAAATTAATTCCTTCAACAAGCATTAATTGAGTGCTTTGCAACTGAGTGCAGGCCAACAGGCCCAGTGGTGCATAGGTTGGATAGTTGACTAAGGCAAGAAGTACACAGTCTTGCCCTCCAGGAGTTCTCGGCCTAGAGGTGGTGATAGCGGTGTAGAACTACCTGTAATAAAAGGTGTCCAGGGAAAGAAACAGATGGAACACCGTAGGAGTTCAGGGAAGGAAGAGAGCAATTCCAGCAGGGGAGATATTTGAAATTGCATAGTATCTAGAGCTAACACTCCAGTGAAAAGACAGACAACCAAGCTGCTGGACATACTACTCTCTCTAAAGCAGTATAATCGGGTTATGCTGCTGGTATAAATGCTCTTACAGGGGCACAACTAGGGCTAGAAAGATCTCAAACGTCTCATGTGATCTGGGCTTAAATAATACCAGAACATAAAGCTGGAGAGATCAGTAGGGACTAGATCATTTAAGGTCTTAAAGACCATGTTAAGGCATTTAAATTTTGTCCTGTGGGAAATGGAGAGCCATGAAAGGGTTTCAAGCAGAGGAGTGGCACGATCATAATTTGTACTTGAGAATGATAACTTGGGCAACAGTGCAGAAAATAGATTAGAATGAAGGGAGCAAGAGAGAAGGTAGAAAAATTCATTGACTTAGTTTTTAAGTTAAAGATGATGATGGCTTAAGAAGTCAGTCAGTTGTGGTGAGACCAGAGAAAGTAAAATTTATTTGACAGTAGAATTGAAACAGAAATGATAGATCTAAGAAATACATCTAGGTAGGATTGACTAGACATGATAAGTGATTGGATCTGGGGATGTAGGAAAAAAGAAGAGTCAAAATTACCCCTCATGTTTTAGCTGGGCTGATTATGTAGTGAGCAATAGAATTTTATTAAGATATAAAACACAGAAGAAACACATTTCAGTGGGAGTGGTGGTAGGGGCTGAAAGCTGGGGAAAAGAAAGTAAAAAACTGATCAAACTCCATGAGAACTAGAATCACTTTATTTTTTGTCATTGGGGCCCCCCCGTGCCTGGCTCAAGAAATACTGGAATGAATGAATGAATGGAATGAATTATTGTATTTGAAGTATCAGTGAAAGTATTTGAATCTGTGAACTCTACTACAGAGTTAAAAACAAAACTCTTTTCATGCATTGACTTAATAGTTATTGAACACTTATGATATACTAGGTCAGATTCTAGGTATTGAGGAATCAGTGAGTGAAACAGTGGCAGACCTGTATTCATGAACTTATATTCTAGTTGGATGTGACAGACAACAAATAAACATAATTCTTCGGTTGGTGCTAAATAGTATGAAGAAAAATGAACTAGCATAATAGGGTTAGAGAGTAATTGGATGCTTTTAATGTAAAGTGGTCAGAGGTAGTCTCTGTTAGAAGGTGATACATAAACAGAGAAATGAACGAATGAAGTGGGAAATGTGACTATCTGGGTGAAGAGTATTCCAGTCAGAAGTAATAGCAAGTGAAAAAGTCATAAGGCAGGAGCTTAATTAACACTTTCATATTCAAAGAATAGCAAGGAGGGAAGTGTGACTTGGGGAGAGTGAGGAAGAGGAAGGATGGGTATAAGATCAGGTCAGAGAAACCAGGGACTTGATTCTGAAGAGTTTTAGAAGCTAGCGGAAGGACTTTGGCTTTTTCTCTGAATGATACAAACTCCATTGGATGGTTTTTAGTAGAGGAGTGATATGGTCTGACACGTTTTAACAGGCTAACTCTGCTGTGTAGAGAATAGTTCGTAGAGAAGAAAGAGTGGAAGCCAGTAGACTGGTTAGCGGACACTTGAAGTTATCTAAGCAAGAGATCATGATGGCTTGCACTAAAGTGGAAACATTAGAGGTGGTGTGGCTCTGTTTTTGTTTTTGTTCTGATTTGAGTTTTATTTATGTTTTGAAGGTAAAATTGATCAGATTGACTGGAATATTGGTTATGGGGTGTGAGATATAAAAATAGGCTAAGCTGATCCCAAAGCATTTGGTTTAAACAACTCAACAACATTGCCATTTATTGAAATGAAGACTGTAGGAGAAATAAGTTTCAGGCTGGGATATCAGTACTTTGGTGTTAGACATGCTAAGTTTGAAATGCTTATTAGTGTATAGTTGGCAGTTAAGTATACAAATTTGTAGTTCAGGTAAGAATTCTGGGAAGGAGGTGAAAATGTAGAAGTCATCAGCATATTGATGACATTTTCTGGATAGAACCACCTTCTCCAAAGAGAATAAAATGAATCCTTGACTAGTCCCTGGGACATCATAATGTTTAGTTGTCAGCAAGATGGGGAAAATCTAAGCAAAGAGCAAAAGAGGCCAGTAAGGTAGGAGAAGCAACAAAAAATAGAATCAAGTGGATCAGTATTTAACAAAGGAGAGAGCAATCCACTTTTCAAATGTTGTGGACAGGTCAGGTAAGGGGATAACTGAACACTGATCTTTTAATTTGGCAACTGGGAAGTCACTTGTGAACTTGACAACAGCTGTTCGGTGGAGTGGAGTAGAGTGGTGGGGTTTGAATGAAAGCATGATTATAGTGAATTCAAGACAAAATGGGAAGAGAGAAAGTGGAGGCAATAAGTAGTAATTAATATTTCAAAAATCATTGATGTAAAAAGGATTGAAATGGGCTACCTGGACAGAAAGAGAGTGGAGAATGCAAATCATGTAGGATCTTGTAGGTCAGAATTAGTACTTTGGGTTTTACTCTTAGAGAGGTGGGGAATAATCATCTTAGAACAGAATGCTGAGGAACTCCAATATGTAGAGATCCAGAAGGGAAGAAGGAATTAACATAGACTGAAAAGCTGTTAATGAGGTAGAAAGGAAAACCAAGAAGATATTTATGCAGAAGCCAAGACAGGAGATGATGGGGTGGCCAACTATATCAAGTGCTTTGACATATAGTGGGTTGGGGAGAGCTGAAAAGATCCAATAGTAACAATAATCAGACACACTGATCTAGGAAGGAGGAGATCAGGTCTAGTAGCATATACAGCAGGGAAATTGTGTGTGTGTGGGGTGGGGGGAGTCATGTACGTAAACCATAAAAATGCATAATAGTTCATTTCAAAGTTACCAGCAAGGATTGGGGATTTAAAGATTTAAACACTGGGCTTTAAGGAACAAAGGATACCATTAAAGAAGATTTGAATGAAATAAATGGCCAGTATAATTCTAAAGGTGTAACATTGGTGATTAAAATTTGGAATGGAGTGACTGGGTTTGAAAAGTAAGTGGAATTCAGATCTTAATGACTTCAGAGCTAAAATTAGTGCACAATTACAAAAATTATATCTTCCCCTTTTCCTACTTCAATTATCTCTCCACTCCCATTTCTCTTTGGTTTTTGAACTCTTCTTGAGATTTATTTAAGCCATCTTTTGAGGATGTACTTTTACTATGAGTTTTTTTCATAGTACACCTCTTTTGGAATTATGTAACTATAAATGTTAAAACATACCTTAGGAACTAGTAGAAATTTTGAAGAAGAAGTTATCCTAACCTGTGTCTCTCTCTTGTAAGAATGTTTCTTAGAAAGTCTAATAGAGAATTATTTTGTAAATGTGGAGTTAGGCAAAAGGTAAATAGCTGGAGAATTTTAAAAGCACCCTTCAACTGTGCCTAACTGATGTGATAGGGGAAAATAATTTTTGTGGACATTGATTAAAGTAACCATCTACAAGTTTACTGAGTAAATATGGAATAATCCTGCCTTGGATTCTCCCTCTACTTCCCCCACCCCTAAATTTTGTACAGACTCCAGACCTTTTGCTAACATCTTTAATCTGCTTAAAATTTAACTACCATTTATTGTGCAATTACATCAACTCATGTATTTGGTTAAGCTAAAATATAATAGCTTATGTGTAGTGGAGTGCTCACTTGAAGTACTTTAATGCCATTTAATGTGCACAGCAAACCTCTTTGTTAGGTGCTATAATTCTCCTATTTTACAAATGAGAAAACAGACAGAAAAGTAAGTTTAAGCAACTTGCCCAACATTACACACATAAGTAGCAGTGGAGCCAGGATTAAAACCCAAGGGGGTGTGGCTCCAGAATCTATGCCTTTAACCGCTGAGCTCTACTACTTTCGTAGGAATAGCATACCTTATTTCACTCAATGTTTTTATTTCCATTTTATAGAAGAAAAAAACAGGCTCAGAGGAATGGATCGATAGGTTGTTCAAAGTAACACAAATGGAAAACAGAATTTCCATGCCAAGCCTACCACTTTTTCCACATTTAAATACACTTGAACTTGATATGTTTAGAGATTACTTTTTCTTTAACACAATAATTGCCAAATCTATTCCTTGGTCTGTTTGAATAGGCATTGTTTAAAACTAAACAAAACAAAAGAAGGTTCTTTCAATAAATACATTTGGGAAAGATAAAGAGTTGCCTTTTCAACGGGTCTTTTCAATGCTTTTAACACTTGTATACTAATGTATCTCTTTGAAGCCATAAGGAGCAGGTATTTGCAACTTAACCATGAAATTTGTTTTTCTCAGAGCATCTTTACCAACGAATGCATAGAACATACTTAGACTGATGCATTCCTAAGCACACACATAGTACCCTGATGACCTTAATTATATTAAGAGGAAATCTGGCCCTGTATGGTGTGGCTCAGTGGATTGAGTGCCAGCCTGCAAACCAAAGGGTTGCCAGTTCGATTCCCAATCAGGGTACATGCCTGATTGGCCAGGTCCCCAGTGGGGCACACTCAAGAGGCAACTGCACATTGATGTTTCTCTCCCTCTCTTCCTCCCTCCCTTCTCCTCTGTCTAAAAATAAATAAATAAATTTATTTTTAAAAAGGTAATCTGAATTCTGGGTTAGCTTAAGAGACACTCAGGTCTTTGTGGTTGAGATGCAGGATGTAGCCTTTTCTTACTAATACCAGATTCATTATGGTAAGTTATTTTGAAGATGTCCAATCATGTCCAATAAATATTTGTTCCATTTCATAGAGTGATATTTTCAGATGTGGTCCCAAAGTTCTAGAGATAAGTCTTTGTTTTCAGGCATTCTATGCCTTACACTCTAATAACCATTTTTAAGGGTGCTACCAATAATTTATGATATAATTTTGTGGTTCTTCTTCTCATAAAGCTAAGTGGATACAGTCCTTTCACTTCCTTCAGAAGTGTCTCTGCAGTTGGGTGAATTACATGTGTAATAACCAAGATAAAAATAAGAATATTTAACCCTGGCTTCTGTGGCTCAGTGGATTGAGTGTTGGCCTGTGAACCAACAGGTCACATGTTTGATTCTCAGTCAGGGCACATACCTGGATTGCAGGCCAGGTCCCCAGTAGGGGGCACGAGAGGCAACCACACATCAATGTTTCCCTCCTTCTCTTTCTCTTTCCCTTCCCTTCTCTAAAAATAAATAAACTCTTTTTAAAATATAAGAATATTTAAATCATAGTAGGATAAGAATATAATAAATATTTTTATTGATTTTCAGCACATGTTAGCTCCAATGAGGTCTCACTTAAGATGATATCAGCTTCAATGATGGCACAATGTGATTATAGTGATGAGGAGATCCCAAACAAAAAATTATTCCATGCCTCCATTTTGACATAAAATATAGAAATGATATTTTGGGATAGCACTAACCTTAAAGAACCCATAGGAAGGTACAACCCCCCACCAATTATAAATAATCTAGGATGGTATTATGTGCTAGAAAAGAATGAACTGAAATGCAAATTTTTTTTTCCCTCAGGGAAGTCATTAGGAATAACAGCTAATAAGTCATTGTGACTTAGTGCCAAACTTCATTGCTGTTAGGAATAAAAGCAGAATCCTTATGTCTTATAAAGACCAATTGAGATGGAAGAGAAAAAAAATCAGGAAATCAGAATACTAGAGTTGGAAGAGATGATTCTGCTATTTGACTTATAAATCCCATCTATAAGAGCTCCCAAAAGTGATTATCAAATATTTCCACAAATGAACTAATGAGATAATGAGATACTATCTTTTATTACTATAGAACATATACTGGTCATCTGGTATGCCTTGTATTACAATGAAAACAGTACAGATTTTGAAAGCAGAATAGAAAAGGTTAAACTCTGACTCTTCTACTTATAGCTGTATCAGCCAAGGTAGAGTGAGTTTTGCTACAGAAAGAAATAACTCCAAAATCTCTGTGACAAATAGGAATTTATACAAAAAAACCCCAGAGCTTAGAACAAGAACATAGAATGAGAATATGTATATGTATATATGTACACATGTGTATACATATACATACACATATATGTATATACATATGTATTTACGCACATGTATATATGTATGCATACATGCATGCATGGTCTGCTGGATATATAGCTGTATATATAGCTGTATACAAGGTCTGCTGTATATATATATATACAGGATCCAGCAGAAGTAAAGCTTGCTTCAGTGTGGTTGGTAGGGAAATAATATGGGTGTAATAATTTATACTTTTAATTTGAGCATGTCAACTAAAATGTCATATGGTGTGCTTGAGTGTGATATTGTTATGTTACAGACTTACATGTTTATGATTTTGTAATAAAAGATTTTGTAATAAGACTTCTGGCCAAGATGGAGGTGTAGGTAGATATACTTTGCTTCCTCACAGAACCAAAAGGACAAAACCAATTTAAAACAAAAAACAACTAGAACTGCCAGAAAACTGAACTGTATGGAAGTCCAACAACCAAGGAGTTAAAGAAGAAACATTCATCCAGACTGGTATGAGGGATGGAGACAGGCAGCCAGGGTAGAGAAGACGCATGGCAAGGCAGTGGCTGATGGACCAGGCAGACCCACATTCACATGCAGATAAACTGGGAAGAACAACTTGGGAGCAAGACAGACGACACAACCCAGGGTTCCAGTATGGGAAACTAAAGCCTCAAAACCTCAGGCTGTAAAAACCTGTGAGTGTTGTGGTGGTGGGAGAAACTCCCAGCTTCACAGGAGAGTTCACTGGAGAGACCCACAGGGTTCTAAAATGTACACAAGCCCACCCACCTGGGAATCAGCACCAGAAGGGCCCAATTTGCTTGTGGGTAGTGGAGGAAGTGACTGAAAGTGGAGTGACAGCTAAGCAAGCAGCATTGTTCCCTCTCACACCCCTCCCCCACATACAACACCACAACACAACGACTTGGGTTACCCCACCCTGGCAAATACCTAAGGCTCCATCCCTTACAATGTAACAGATGCACTGAGACAAAGAAAAATGGTTCAAGTGAAAGAACAGATCAAAACTCCAGAAAAAGAACTAAGTGACTATGCATTAGACACCCTATCAGATGCAGAGTTCAAAACACTGGTAATCAGGATGCTCACAGAAATGATTAAGTATGGATGCAAAATAAAGGAAGAAGTGAAGTCTGTGCAAAGTGAAATAAAGCCAAATACACAGGGAACCAACAGTGAAGGGAAGGAAACCAGGACTCAAAACAATGATTTGGAACAAAAGGAAGAAATAAATACTCAACCAGAACAGAAAAAAGTAACAAGAATTCAAAAAATGAGGAGAGGCTTAGGAACCCCTGGGACAACATCAAGCACTCCAACATCTGAATCATAGGGGTGCCAGAAGAAGAGGAAGAGCAAGAAACTGAAAACTTATTTGGAAAAATAATGAAGAAACTTCCCCAGTCTGGCAAAGGAAATAGACTTCCAGGAAGTCCAGAAAGCTCAGACAGTCCCAAAGATATTGGACTCAAGGAGGAACACACCAAGACACATCATAATTAAACTACCCAAGGTTAAATATAAGGAGAGAATCTTAAAAGTAGCAAAGGAAAAGGAGGCAGTCACCTACAAAGGACATAAGGCTATCAGCTGATTTCTCAAAAGAAACCTTACAGGAAAGAAGGGGCTGGAAAGAAGTATTTGAAGTCATGAAAGACAAGGACCTACATCTAAGATTATTCTATCCAGCAAAGCTATCATTTAGAATGGGAGGGCAGATAAAGTGCTTCCCAATTAAGGTTAAGTTAAAGCAGTTCATCATCACCAAGCCCTTATGATATGAAATGTTAAAGAGGCTTATCTAAGAAAAAGATGATCGATCAATAATACAAACAGTAAAATGACAACAAACTCACGACTATCAACAACCAAAACTAAAAACAAACTAAGCAAACAACTAGAACAGGAACAGAATCACAGAAACAGAGAACACATGGAGGGTTATCAATGGGGAGGGGGAGGGAAGAGGTACAGGGAATAAGAAGCATAAATGGCAGGTACAGAATAGACAGGACGTTAAGAATAGTATAGATAATAGAGAAGCCAAAATATACGCATGACCCATGGACATGAACTAAGGGTGGGGATTGCCATAAGGAATTGGTGGTACTGGGTGGAGGGGGCAAAGGGGGAAAATTAGGACAACTGTAATAGCATAATCAATAAAATATATTTTTTAAGAAAGAAACTGTTAGCTGCAGTTGACTATGGGCGGGGGGGGGGGGGCGGCAGATAGCTGAGACTCCAGATAGAAGGAAAACTTGCTGTGGGTCATATATATCCCTTTGTTTTTGTTTTTTTTGTTTTTGTCTTATCTTTATCTTTTGCATGGATTACTTTACATTAAGTGATAATTACAAAAGCAACGAGCTTTTTAGGGTAAAAATTTAATAAAATATGTAATACACTTATCATTCAATAGATTGGGAGACTAAAATTGAAAGAGGCTAAGGGACCCACTGAAGTCAAAGAGCTAATTAACAGATGAGTAAGAACAACAATCTATGTCTATTTGAGTTTTCTTTCAACTTCCTTATCCCTCTTATTGCTTACCCTCAGAGACTTTGTGAGTCAGAGATAAGAGACATCAATTTCATTGTTATTTTTTATTTGTAAACATTGTGTATATTTTTAATTAAATAAATATTTTGCTTAAAATGCCATCATAATACTAGCAGACAAAATTCAACAGCAAGTTAAAAGGATCATTTACACCATGACCAAGTTGGATTTATTTCAGGGATGCAAAGATAGTTTAACATATGAAAATAAATTAATGTGATATACCACATTAACAGAATAAAGAAGAAAAATCACATGATTATCTTAACAGATGTAGAAAAAATGTTTGAATAAATTCAATGCCCTTTCATTGAATTTGATGATAAAAACTCTCAGTAAACTAGGAATAGAAGGAAATTATCTCAACATAATAATGCCGTACGTGATAAGCCACAGCTAACATTGTACTCAACAGTGAAAAGCAGAAAGTTTTTCCTCTAAGATCAGGAATGAGGCAAGAATGCCCACTCTTGCCAATGTCACTTCTATTCAACATAGTACTGGAAGTCTTGCCAGAGCAGTTAGGCATTAAAAAGACATGAAAGGCATCCAAATAAGAAAGAAGGAAAATTATCTTTTCCTGTTTTCAGATGCTTATCTGTTTGCCGATGACATGATCTATATAAAAAAAAAAAACCCTAAGGACTCCACCATAAAACTGTCAGTACAATAAATTCAATAAAGTTTCAGGATACAAAACCAACACACAAAAACCTATAGTATTTCCATGCAATGACAATGAACTATCTGAAAAAGAAAATTAGGAAAACAATTCCATTTACAATAGCATGAAAAATACGTAGGAATAAAATACTTAAGAATAAACTTAACTAAAGAGGTAAAAGATGTGTGCACTGAAAATATTGATGAAAAATTTAAAAACACACAAACAAATAGCAAGCCATCCTATGTTCATAGATTGTAAGACTTAATACTCTTAAAATGTCCATACTGCCCAAAATGATCTATGGATTCAATGCAATCTCTATCAAAATGTCAATGGTATATAATTTCACTTATATTTGGAATCTAAAGAACAAAACAAAACAAACAAACAAAACTGAAACAGACTCATAGATACAGAGAACAAACTGATGGTGGCCAGAAGGGAAGGGGGATGAGGTGCTGGGTGAAAAAAAGTAAAGTGATTAAGAAATACAGATTTCTAGTTACAAAATAGTTACAGAGATATAAAGTATAGCATAGGGAATACAGTCAATAATATTGTAATATTTTTGTATGGTGCAAGATGGGTGCTGGAACTATTGGGGGGAGCACTTTTTGAAGTGTATCGTTGTGCTGTATACCCAAAACTAATACAAGACAATGCTGAAAGTAATCTGTAATTAATTTTTTAAGTATGCCAATGGTATTTCTTACATAAATAGAAAAAACAATCCTAAAATTCATATGACATCACAAAAGACCCCCACATAGCCAAAATAATCTTGAGAAAGAAGAACAAAGCTAGAAGCATCACAAGTCCTTATTTCAAAATATATTACAAAGCTACAATAATTAAAACAGTATGATATGGCATAAAGACAGACATACAGTCCAATGGCACAGAATGAAAAACTCAGACATAAATCCATGCATATATAATCAATTGATCTTTGACAAGGGTACCAAGACTTGTGTTGGGAAAACTGGATATCCACATGCAAATGAATGAAAATAGATTGTTATCTTACACTATAAAAAATGAACTCAAAATGAATTAAAGTCTTAAAGATTAGACCAGAGACTATGAAACTCTTAGGAGAAAAAAGAGGGGAAAACTTTATGACATTAGTGTTGGCAATGATTTCATGAATATAACACCAAAGGCATGGATAACAAAAACAAAAATAGACAAGTGGGACGACATCAAACTTTTTATAAAGAGTTTTTGTAAAGCAAAGGATACAATCAACAGACTAAAAATGCAACCTATCAAATGGGAGAAATATTTGCAAACAATATCTGATAAGGGGTCAAGTTCCAAAATATATCAGGAATTCTTACAACTCAATAGCAACAAAACTAGTAACCTGATTAAAAAACGGGAAAGGGACTTGAATAGACATCTCTCCAAAAAAGACATGCAAATGGCCAATAAGTATAGAAAAAGATTATTAATGTCAAACTGTAACAGGGTGCAGCCAAGAGGGGGGCCCCCAAAGAGGGAGATAATTGGCTCCACACCAAGGGCCACACCTGCCCTGAATGCTGGCAGCTGTGGCCAATTGTGGGAGGAGCCGGAGATGAGACTGTGGAATTTAAATCCAGGTGGGGCACAGCTTGAGTGTCTCTCTTTTCTGGACCACACAGCTTGGGCGTCTCTCTTTTTGGGACCACACGGCTTGGGCGTCTCTGTTTTCGGGACCACATGGCTTGGGCGTCTCTCTCTTTTCGGAACCACACAGCTTGGGCATCTCTCTTTTCAGGACCACACGGCTTGAGCGTCTCTTTTTGGTAACACATGGCTTGAGACCACATGGCTTGGGTGAGAGTCAGGGCCACATGGATGGTGCCAGGAGCCTGTGTAAAATACAGTAACCCAGACTGGACAGAGGGAGAGGGAAGGACTGTGTGTGTTTAAATAAATAATTCTTTTCCTTTTGAATCTTTCCTCTGGCCGCGGGCAAAGCGAACCTGGTAAGGGGGAGAAACCCCCGGGTACAAAAAAAGGAGGGTCTTTCATATCATCCAGACCCCCATTTGTTCTGTAACAAAACCTCATCAAGGAAATGCAAATCAAAACTACAATGAGATATTACCTCACACCTGTTGACTATTATTTAAAAAACTTACGACAAGTGTTGGTGAGGATATGGAGAAAATGAAATCCTGTACACTGTCTTTGGGAATGCATAATGGTGTAACTGCTATAGAAAATGTATTGAGGTGCCTCATAAAATTGAAACTAGAACTACCATATGATACAGCACTCCTACTTCTGAGTATTTACCCAAATGAATGGAAATCAGGACATTGAAGAATATTTGCACTTCCATGTTCATTGCAGCATTATTCAAAATATACAAGAGGTGGATACAACCTAAATGTCCATGAATGGATAGAAAGAAAATGTGGTATATACATACAATGAAATATTATTCAGCCTTAAAAAAGAAGGAAATCACATCAAGTGCTTTAACCTAGATGAATCTTCAGGATATTAGGGTAGGTAAAATAGGCCAGTCACACAAAGACAAATTGCATGATTCCTCTCATATAAGGCATCTAAAATAGTGAAATTCATAGAAGCAGAGAGGAGAATGGTGATTGCCAGGGGCCAGGGGAAGTAGGGAGTTGTTATTCAACATGTGTAAAGTTTCAGTTATGCAAGATGAATGAAATTCTAGAGATCTTCTGTACAATATAGGGCCAATTTGGCTTCTAGTGTCACTGAATTTATAGAATCCTTGGTTCCAGAGCTATATAGTCACTGCAAAGTATTCCAATAGACTAAACTTTTCTAAAGGTGCTGTTATTCTTTTCCACCTTGAACTACCAGTGTTGATAAAATTGCTTATTTTGCACAGGCATGGGAATTTGCCAAGAAGTCGTTAGCCTTTTTGATATGCTGGGCTTTTCTTGAGTTGGACAGTTTAGTGTATTTAATCACCCATGCTTTTTTGCAGTACTCCTATGGAGAGATAGCAAGGAAAAAAGATAATTCACCAGATGGAGAAAGACATTAGCCACACTTGACATTTTGAATGTTATACTATTGTCTTCTAAGCCCACATAGGAAATAACTCCATTGCATAGATGACAGCAGCTCTGGGTGGAGAAAGACTGCATGTATCCAATAGTGAAAGCTAAAAGAAAACCCAAATAAACAAGCAACGGGGACTGAACAAATTAGATCACAAAGAAGAGTCTGAAGTGTACTTTGATGTGTGTGTGTATGTATATGTTGAGGGTAGACATAGAAAAAGGGAGAGAAGGGAAAATTAGTTCCATGGTCCTCTTACAATTTTTATTCAACTGTTTTATAATGGAGTCCTTTTACTTTGTGTAATTCAACTTACTTATAGTCAGTTTTTTTCCAAATTAATTTGCTCCCCTTTTCTAATCTTTCCCCTGTGAGAAAAACTAAATTCAGTGCCCCATGAAATGTCTCAATTTTTGCTGTATAAGTGGGTAATGATGTTTAATGCTGGAAAATACTATCAAGTGTCATCTTTCTGCCTGCTCCAAAAAGTTTGCAGCCTTATCCCGGGCTGCTTTTTAGGACATTATTTTGACTATGAAATAATTTTGAGTCCAGCCACTAGTGACAGGCAAGTGTACATATACAAGGAAGTAAGAAGTATGGACAAGCACAGCTGACCATACCATGACAAATAATGGAATGCTTTTTAGAAGTTTTTGTTGAAAATTTACCAACTCTTTAAATTTGCATGACAAAGAGCATAAGAACTATTTCTCCTCCCTCCATTCCAAAATAGAAAAATGAAAAGAAAAGAAATGTAGAAGTTCAGAGTAGTGAAACTATGGAGCTTCACCAAATATGTCCAGAGCCCTCCCTCCCTTGTCATTACGTTCTGAGATCCTAAACAAGGTAACCTCCTTACCACTTTACATGGATAAGACTGCACCCTTGTGGAGAGGCCCCTCCTTCCCAAATCTACTGCCAATTGCACAAAATCAACTCCACTTTAGGAACAGAAGAAGAACCATGGAAGAGGTGCAGGGGTAGACAGTGAGTCTTCCTTAATAAAAGTGGCATTTTTGGCCAGTTTTATTTTGTTACCATTGGAGGCCAGAATGGAAGCTTCAAGTTAGAGAGAGTGGGTTCTTCTTTACTCTGTTGATATTTGATCCCTGGATTTCTAGTTATTGAGATCCAAGTGTAACCATGTAGATCACCCACCTTGCTGACAAACAACAGAGTCAACACTTCCAAATATGAGCTCTGTTCACAGACACGTGACAGCTCATCAAGACCCTCCTTCTTCAAACAGTAGAGCAGACAAGCACAAAAAAGAAAATGAAAACTGATTTTTCCTTATAGAGTAAAAGAAAAAACAAGAAATGTAGGCAAAGAAAGGAATGAAACAACAGCCTATCACCTGAAACCAAGGGCTAAGGCGAACTGGAAAACATGAGACACCATGTAGAAATTGCTAGGAGGGTGCAGACTTGACTTTGAATGGAATAGTTGAGAGCTGTTTCTGAAAATCAGCAACACTCAATTCTTTCATCCTTGAGATGCCTATGGAGAATTTGAACAACACAAAACCCAGCAACAAGAGCTTCATTTGTGTTTAGCAGAGTACACCCACCAATAGAAGAAGGAGTAATGCACTACCTGCTCAGCTTTCAAGGTTTTAAAAAACAATAACTCTAAACTCTCTCAAGGGCTTTGCTGAGCTAAGAGAAAATACAGTCATGCACTTGATTGAGAAAAAGACATTGACTTCAGTACCTTGTTATACAGATTGAAGATAAATCACCAGAAATACAGGTGAATGCATGATTTTTCCTAATTCTGTGGTACAAATACACAGTGAAATTTTTGCCTAAACAATGCCAATCTTCTGCATTAAAAGAAACATTGCTGGAATGAACTCTCTGAGCTGAAGGATCTTTGAGGGAAGAGATATGTTTTGTTTTCCTTTTCTTTTAGCACTTGGCATGTAGTATATATTCATTCTTCTGTTCATTCAGCTAATATATGAGGGGGGACCAACAAAAAACAAGAATTATCTCCTGGAGGGCAGGTCCCTTGTAGTACAGGCTTCCCCTGCTAGGTGAGTGTTCTAGGAACCCATCTGTATCAGTGTACTAGATGGCGTCACCATGAGAATCTGTGTTCAGCTTCACTAAAATTTTTTGAAGACTCTTTGAAGGTGTTTGTGCATTTCATAACAGGTGATTTACAAGTGCACCTGCCCACAGCACACTGAATGTTCAGCAGTTTTTGACCAAAAACGGCATGACCCCCATGCCCCACCCTCCCTATTCACCCTATCTCAATCGGAACAGCTTTTTTGTTTTTTGTTTCCCCAGATGAAGAAAAGTCCTCAAAAAGAAACGTCTTGCCAATGTGGAAGAGATGTGATCAAAACCAAGCAGAAGCACTAAATGGTATCAAAATCAACCAGTTCAAAAACCGTTTTGAGCAGTGGAAAAACACGTCTTGATGGATTTATTGCATCAAATGGAGAGTACTGTGAAGATGACTGAAGTTTAAATATGTTAAGAATAAATACCCAATGTTTTATAAATACATTCTGGGTTTTTGTGCCCCCCCCTCATATGTAATGTGTACCTGGGTGAGCCAGGTGCTAGGTACTGTGGGTACAGTGCTGAGTCATACATAGTCCTGTCCTTAAGAAAAACAAAATCTAGTGGAGCATGTCAAATAAAACAACAAATCTGAATTTAGGTAAGAAAATTTATTGGAAACAATTATTGCATGTAGGAGGAAAGGGACAATTGCAATAAAGGGAAGCTATTGCAATAGGGTGAAGACTTTGATCATAATATCCACAAGTGTCTCCATGGTCAGGCATGAAAGGACTTTTCTTTTACAGGGAAAGATAAACAAGAATAGAAAGAACTGAGTGTGGGGGAGTGGTATGAGCAAGGGTGGCACGATGGCATAGAAGGTCATAGAATGTTTTACCCTCAAGTTGAGGCTTTGAAGAGAGTCTGTATATAGTAGTTCAGGCTGAAAGTGGGTCAAAATTCAGAGGCCTGGGAAGAGAAAGCTGACAAATTCAGTCAATTCCAGTTAGTGGGTATTTTGTTCTGGTTTTTCAGCAGGGATAAACATTTCAGCTAATAATTTATGAGATAAAGGATAGGAATTTGGAAGATCTATGTCTGGCCTTGTCATAGGTATTCAAGGGAAGGAGCTCATTCACGAGACTGAGCTATGTCATATGGGGAAGAGCGGTTCTTGGTATTAAGTCATTTCAGGGAACACAAAAATGTCAGGGAATTCTTTCTTTTTTTTAACATACAACACAAGTTGAATTTATAAGAATTGTCCATAGTCAGTAATGGTGATCTTCTTGCTGGTCTTGCCATTCACGGACCCACTGCATTCCATGGCTGTCACAACATTCATGCCATCCAACCACTGAGTCTTGGCAGAGCAGATGAAAAACTGGGAACTGTATGTGTTGGGTCCAGTATTTGCCATGGATAAGATGCCAGGACCTGTGTGCTTCAGGATGAAATTCTTATCAAATTTCTCCCCATAGATGGACTTGCTCCCTGTGCCATTGTAGTATGTGAAGTCACCACCCTGACACTTCAATCCAAGAATATTTTCATGAAAGTAGGAACCTTTATAACTAAATTCTTTCTCTCCAGTGATCAGAGCATGAAAGTTTTCTGCTGTCTTTGGAACTTTGTCTGCAAAAACCTGGAAGGAGACATGGTCCAAGGGCTCATCATGGGCAGCAAGGTCAAAGAACATAGTGGACTTGACTGTGGCTGGGCACAAAGAGATCTGGGGTAGCAGCAGTGTCTCCAAGGCCCAGGGAGTTATTTCTTTTTTTTAATTATATTTTATTGATTATGCTATTACAGTTGTCCCAATTTGTTTCGCCCCTTTTGAGGTAATTCTTTTATGCAGCAAAAACCAACTGAATCCCTAATTTTATAATTACATTAGTAACACCTCATTATCCTCTTGCCTTCAAAATTACCTCTCCAATCTCCACAGAGTATCAGACTCTTCTTCCTAAAATAGAAAGTCCACATATATCTGGAGAGATATATTCCTTAACAATTTTACTCCAAACTACCTCTCGGAGACTCCACCTACTGTCATACCAATTACTATATTTATTGATTTAATAAATATCTGTTTAACATCTACTATGTACTAGGTACTATGCTAGGCATTGGGAATATAAAATGAATAGAATTTGGATCCCACACTCTAAGAGTCCTCATTTTAATTGGAGAGACATAAGAAAATATGCAGTTTTAATACAAGGTGCAAGTACTAATACAGGGGTTAGCAGAGGGTACTATGGGGATGTATAGGAAGGTCTTCCAGAGGGAAGTAGTGCTGATAAAAGATGAGAATAGAAGTCAGTGTGGCAAAGAGAGGAACAAATGGTGATTTAGGAAGAGGGATACAGCTGTATGTTCAAAAGCCTCAGAATAAGAGAGCATAGCACATTCACATAATTGCAGCCATTTTGTTCAGTATGCCACACTGAATATTAAGGGAAAAAGGGTAATAACGACACAAAAACTAGAGAAGACAACCAGAGGCCCAGCCGTGCTGGGTATGTAGACCATGCATAGTAAAGAGTTTATATTTTATAGGGGCCATGCAGCATAGAGATCCCAGCAAAGTCTGGGATGTATAGCCAGAATGCCTGGGTTTGTTTTCTAGCTCTGATACTTACTAGTGTGTAACCTTGGGCAAGTTTTTAAAATCTCCTGTTGCCTCCATTTCTTTACCTGTAAATTGGGGACAATAGTAGTAACTACAAGGTCTGGAGAATTCTCCAAGACTCATCTTTGTGGGGCAATACCACTGGGCATAAAGCCTCTCAAAAAGTGATGGTGTTTGGTGATCTTTCGTCACAGCCCACCCTAATGCCCTCTGGTCTAGATGCTCACTTTGACCGCCTGCCCTTGATATGACCTTTCTGCTGGCTTAGCTGTCTCCATGCCTCTCCTCTGGACTCCTGACGTCTTCCTTGCACTGACCTTTTGCTTTCAATTGTCCTGTGTCCTGGTCCTGACTCTTGTTTCTTTTCTTCAATCGTCTTCATCTGTGGAGAGTCTGTCTGTGATTCTGTCCTCTGTTAGGGCATGGAGTCCCACAGCTATTCTGACATCTGTCTTAAATGCAATCCAACTACACTGGTGCCAGAAAAGCCTAGTGAGATAGCACTGATGTCTCTCAGCAACACTGGGCACAGTTGACCTCCATCCTTCTTGTAGCACCCCTTTCTCATTGCTCCCAGGACCCCACAGCCTCCTGGTTTTCCCTCTAGCTGTCTGATTATGATGTCTTTTTTGTGCAGGTGTCTTCTCTTCCAAGTTACTTCAACAACAGAGATTCTCATAATTTAATGTAAATGAGAATATACTGGGAAACTGTAAAATGCACATTCTTGGGCCCTGCCCAC
This sequence comes from Micronycteris hirsuta, assembly GCA_004026765.1. Taxonomy (NCBI): domain Eukaryota; kingdom Metazoa; phylum Chordata; class Mammalia; order Chiroptera; family Phyllostomidae; genus Micronycteris; species Micronycteris hirsuta. The sequence continues at coordinate 8,437 of PVJI01021049.1, read as the reverse complement.
CGATATTCTGATTCAGAAGGGGCCTGAGAGTCTGGATTTTAACAAGTACTTCAGGTGATTTTGATACAGATGGTGCAGAGATAACACTGAAAAACAAAGCTCAGCAACACCTGCACTTATTGCTGGGCCTTGTTTTCTCAGTTTGGGATCTGCTTCCATGACCTTCGGTGTCAATAATGATGATTTTCAATTCTCTCTCTGGACTAAACTGCTCCTCAGAGCTGTTATTAAACAAAGTCAGCCATCTATCAGACACCTGGAAGACTTCCAGCCATTTCAAATTTAACATATCTGAAATGGAACTTTTACTTTTTTAAAAAAATTTTTTCATTTTTAGAGAAGGAAAGGGAGAGAAAAAGAGAGGGAGATAAACATCAATGTGTGGTTGCCTCTTGCATGAACCACTAACCAGGGACCTGGGCTGCAACCCAAGCATGCATCCTAGACTGGCAATTGAAGCAGTGACCCTTTGGTTTGCAGGCTGGCACTCAATCCACTGAGCCACACCAGCCAGAGCAGGAACTTTTACTTTCTTGATGTGTACTCTGCACAGCCACCTCTCTAATAGAGTTCCTCATCTCAGTGAATGGTATCTTCATCAACACAGTGGCTCAAGGCAGAGAAATCTGAGAATTCTCGTTGACTTCATGTCACTATTGACCCTCATATCCAGTCTATTGGCAAAACCTTCAGAGTATACATTTAAAATATAGCTTATAATTATATACTTCCTTCATCTTTAACACCTTAGATACCCTCATTTTTTTTCAATACTACTGCAAGAATTTCCTTACTGGTTTCCCCCATTTATACTCTGCTCTCCTCTCCCTCTAGTTCATCTGCAATATAACAGTCAGAAGCCTGTCTTAAATACACCTAATCATATCACACTACAGATTTTTAAAACCTTCGTTGACTTCCCAAAGCACGTGGAAGTCAGGATCCTACTAGGCACTTCACAATCCAGCCTAAGGGTTGGTGACATTGAGGGCCAATGGGCCAAATCCAATCCACCACCTTTTTTATTAATAAAGTTTTATCAAAACAGCCACACCCATTGGTTTACTTATTATCTATGGCTACTTTCATGCTATAATGTCAAAATCAACTAGTTGTGACAAAGACCACGTGGCCCACAAAGCCCCAAATATTTACTATCTGGCCTTTTGCAGAACAAGTCAGCCAACCCTTGGTCTAGTGACTGCCTACCTCACCAGCAGCATATAATGAGCTAATTGTGTTTTGGTATTTTAGCCCATGTTGTTCCCTTACCTTCATATGCTCCCAGCCCCATTCTTTAACAACTAACTTGAACTCGCTCTTCAAGGCTTTAATTTAAATGTCATTGCCACAGGTGAAACTTACTTAACTCCTTCCCCCCTTTTCCTCACTCCAATATGCATACAATTGAATGAAGTAAAACCACTTAGGGGACCCATCATGAGAGATGCACCAGCTTTACACATGGTATGACTAAAGGATATCAAAAGAGGCCTCCTGGTTCACTGCTTATCACACACCTGAAATGCCCTCATTTGTTCAACTAACATAGTCTCCTCCTCTACTCCTGGATATCCTCTCTCTTTTTTCCTTTTAAATATATTTTATTGATCATGCTATTACAGTTGTCCCATCCCCCCCTTTATCTCCCTCCACCCTGCACTCTCCCTCCCACCAGCATTCCCCACATCTTAGTTCATGTCCATGGGTCGAACATATATGTTCTTTGGCTTCTCCATTTCCTATACAATCTTTAACCTTCCCCTGTCTATTTTGTGCCTACCATTTATGCTTCTTATTCCCTGTACCTTTTCCCCCAATCTCCTACCTCCACCTCCCCGCTGATAACCCTCCATGTGATCTCCATTTCTGTGATTCTCTTCCTGTTCTAGTTGTTTCCTTAGTGTGTTTTTGGTTTTTTAGGTTCAGTTGTTGATAGTTGTGAGTTCATTGTCATTTTACTGTTCATACTTTTGATCTTCTTCTTTTTCTTAGATAAGTCCCTTTAACATGTCATATAATAAGGGTTTAGTGAAGATGTCGGCGAGATAGGGGGAACAGAGACCACTTCCTCCTGCCCTCTGGTTGATTTTCTGAGGAACGGGGCGAAAACCCAGCAGTATTCCAGCACGTATTGGTGACCAAGATTACAGGGGAATTTGAACATTCATACGGTAAGCAGAGTGCTTCGGAAGGAATAGGTCCCTCTCGGGACCAGCTCAGGGAGCCGGGTGGGGCTTCGGTCCCAGACCCGGCAGCCACTGGATCGGACACAACATACTAGGGGAGGGAGCCAGATTGGGATTTGTGAGTGGTCAGATGCTTGTTTGGTCTGGAGGGCGTAAATAGGAAGAATTTTTCGGAGAGGAAAAATAGGAAAAAAAGAGGTGCCCGTGGCTATTTGGAGAGGCCCCGCCCCCAACAGTCCCGAGGTAGTGAGCACAGGGATCCGGTGCGGGCAAGGCAGCCTGTAGCACCGGAGGGAGAGCACGGGCAGCTCTTGGCCCGAGGAGGCTGGCGCTTCCATCAAGGGGAATTGGAGTCTGTTTGAATCCGGGGAACGAGGCCTTTCCCAGCCCAGCCCATACCAGAAGTATTGGGAACAGCTTGCAGTCAGCAGCTCTCTGGCCAAGTGCGAACTGCGACACCAAACAAGGGAAACTGGGGACCGAGCGCACCCGGCGGACCAATCGTACACAGTTCAAAAATACTAGGGACAGTGCACAACTGGGCCTCTTGGACACATAATCCAGGGACAAAGAAGTGAGCGAACACAGGCGCACAGCTCAAAAATACCAGAGAGAGTGCGTGACCAGACCTTTCGGCTGGGGCTTGCTGGCGCACAGCCCGGGGGCAAGGATAAAAGAGTTCACAGGTGCTCTGAGCTCACGCCGACAGCTGGGGACAAAGCCCTAGCCATCCAGCCCAGGCGCATGCAGGCGCACGCAGCCTGGCAAGACCAAGCAGCTTTGTGGGAATAAGGCAGAAGCACCCCGTTGAGGGGAGCGGCAGACCGGAACTGCAGACCGCACAAACTCTTGACTCAGAGCAGGGTCCAAACTATCCAGAAAGGGCATGGAGAGAACCTATTAGTTAGACCAGCGGAGAAAAAATAGGCAGTGGGAGATTTGCCACTATCAGGTGCACATCAAGACCATTTGGGCCCAGAAGCACACTCAGGAACTGGGCTGGTGGCTAGACAACAGTGAAGAGTGCACCTCAGGAAAGAAGAAAAACAAAACTGATATCTTCCCAGATGGACACAGCCTGGCCAGACAGCTTTAAAATCAGAAACCTGGAGGGTTTGTTTGTTTGTTTTTTGTTGTTGTTAATTTTTGTTTTGTTTTTGTTTTTAACCCTTCTTCCTCTCTGTCCTTAACCATTTTTTAATTCCTTCTTCCTCCTTTTCCTTTAGTATTCTTAGTCCCCTCTCTTCATATCTCTCTTCTTTTTTTTTACTTACTACTTGTGTTTTGTTTCGTTTTGTTATTTTTTAATTTATAAAAGATAAAAAACTTTTATTCTTTTTAATTCGTCCCTCCATTCTTTCCTTCTTTATACATTATTCCTCCTTCCTCCCTTCCTTCATTCCTTTTTTTCTCCTTCTTTCCCCCTCTCCCCCCACTTTTCTTTACCTACAGGTGAGACATTAAAACCTGGAGCTGTGAAAAGACCAGAGTCAGCCCCAGACAGGGGTCAGTCTAAAAAATAGAGACAGTGAGACAAAATTAACTTTGCTACTCCAGAGAACTCGACAAATTAATTTAAGAAATAGAAGATAGCAAGAAGAGTCTCACAAACAATGGGAAGACAAAGAAACAACCCCCAAATGAAAGGAAAGGAAGAAATACCAGTAAGAATGATAGACGAAACAGAGGCAAGCCAAGTATCAGATATTGAGTTCAAAGCATTGATTATCAGGAAGCTCAAGAAGCTCGATGAGCTCGCAGAGAATTTCCAGAAACTACAGGGAAACTATAATGAACTCACTGCAAACTATGTCAGCATGAAAATGGAAATAGAAACTATCCAAAAGGGCCAAGTGGAAATGAAGAATACAATATCTGAACTAAAGAGCACAATAGAAGGAATCAAAAGCAGGCTCAATGAAGCAGAGGATCGGATCAGCGAGCTGGAAGACAAGGTAGAAAAAAAAAACACCCAAAAAGAGCAGGACCAGGAAAAGAGGCTCAGAAAGAATGAAGAGGTATTAAGGGAAATGCAGGACAACATGAAACATAATAATATTCATATAATAGGGATACCAGAAGGAGAAGAAGGGCAAGGGATAAAAAGTGTGTTTGAAAAAGTAATGATGGAAAACTTTCCTAATCTGATGAGAGAAAAAGTCACACAAGTCCAAGAAACACAGAGAGTCCTAATCAAAAGGAACCCAAACAGGCCCACTTCAAGACACATCATCATTAAAATGACAAAATTCCAAGACAAAGAGAGAATCCTAAAGGCAGCGAGGCAGAAGCAGGAAGTAACATACAAGGGAGCCCCGATTAGGTTAGCAGCTGACTTCTCAACGGAAACACTAAAAGCCAGAAGAGAATGGCAAGAAACATTCCAAGTAATGAGAACCAGAGGCCTGCAACCAAGACTACTCTACCCAGCAAGGCTCTCAATCAAGATAAATGGCCAAATAAGGAGTTTCCCAGAGAAAAGAAGTCTAAAAGAATACACCTCCACCAAACCAGCTCTGCAAGACATGCTAAAGGGACTGATTTAAGGAAAGGAAGGGAAAGAGAGAGAGTGAGGAACACAGGTACAAAAAAATGGCAATGAATAAGTACCTATCAATAATAACCTTAAATGTAAATGGATTAAATGCTCCAACCAAAAGACATAAAATAGCTGAATGGATAAGAAAGCACAACCCACACATATGCTGCCTACAAGAGACCCACCTCAGGACAAAAGACTTACACAGACTGAAAGTGAAGGGATGGAAACAAGTTTTCCAAGCAAACGGACAAGAAAAAAGAGCTGGGGTAACAATACTCATATCAGACAAAATAGACTTCCAAAAAAGGGCCATAAAGAGAGACCCAGAAGGACACTTCATAATACTCAAGGGAAGAATCCACCAAGAAGACATAAACATTATAAATATATATGCACCCAACACAGGAGCACCCAAATACATAAAGAAAATCTTGGAAGACTTCAGGAAAGACATTGATAGCAACACAAGTATAGTAGGGGACTTCAACACCCCACTGTCAAAAATGGACAGATCCTCCAAACAAAATATCAGCAAAGACATTGTGGCATTGAACAATGCCCTGGAAGAGATGAACTTAACTGATATATACAGAGCCTTTCACCCCAAAGAAGCTAAATATACATTCTTTTCAAATGCACATGGAACATTCTCAAAAATAGACCGTATGATAGGACACAAAACAAGCCTCAAAAAATTCAAGAAAATTGAAATTATACCAAGTATTTTCTATGACCACAAGGGACTGAAATTAGAAACCAACCCAAAAGAAAAAAAACCCAAAACACTCAAAATCATGGAGATTGAATAGCATGCTATTAAATAATAAATGGGTCAAGGACGAGATTAGGGAAGAAATCAAAAAGTTCCTTGAAACAAATGAAAATGAACTGACAACAACCCAAAACTTATGGGACAGAGCGAAGGCAGTCCTGAGAGGAAAGTTCATAGCAATACAGGCCTACCTAAAAAAAACAGAAACAGTTTACACAAACAACCTAACCCTACGCTTACAAGAACTCGAGGAACAACAGCAAAGACAACCCAGAGCAAGTAGAATGGAGGAAATAACCAATATCAGATCAGAATTAAATGACATAGAGACTAAAAGGACAATTCTAAGGATCAATGAATCCAGGAGCTGGTTCTTTGAAAAGATAAACAAAATAGACAAGCCTTTAAGTAGGTTCATCAAGAAAAAAAGAGAGAGGACCCAAGTAAACTCAATCAGAAATGAAAGAGGAGATATTACACCTGATGCCACAGAAATACAAAGGATTATAAATCACTACTATGAAGAACTGTATGCCAAGAAATATGAAAACCTAGGAGAAATGGACAAATTTTTAGAAAAATATAATCTTCCAAAACTCAAAAGGAAGAAACAGAAAGCCTGAACCGACCAATAACAGCGGATGGAATTAAAGCAGTAATCAAAAAACTTCCAACACTCAAAAGCCCTGGACCAGATGGTTTCACAGGAGAATTCTACAAAGCATTTAAGGAAGAACTAACACCTATTCTTCACAGACTATTCCAAAAAATCCAAAATGATGGAAGACTCCCAACTCTTTTTATGAGGCCAGCATTATCCTAATCCCAAAACCAGAAAAAGACACAACAAAGAAAGAAAACTTCAAGCCAATATCACTGATGAACATTGATGCTAAAATCCTCAACAGAATATTAGCAAACCGCATCCAGCAATACATCAGAAAGATCATTCACCATGACCAAGTAGGTTTCATCCCAGGAATGCAAGGATGGTACAACATTCGCAAAACAATAAATGTAATACATCACATAAACCAAAGCAAAGACAAAAATCACATGATCATATCAATAGATGCAGAAAAAGCATTCGATAAGGTACAGCATCCATTTATGATAAAGACACTTAGCAAAGTGGGAATAGAAGGAGCATTCCTAAACATAATAAAGGCCATATATGAGAAACCTACAGCCAACATTATACTCAATGGACAAAAACTAAAATCTTTCCCACTAAGATCAGGAACAAGACAAGGTTGCCCACTATCACCACTTCTATTCAACCTAGTTCTGGGAGTTTTGGCCACAGCAATCAGACAAGAAAAGGAAATAAAAGGCATCCAAATTGGAAAGGAGGAAACAAAACTGTCGTTGTTTGCAGAGGACATGATAGTATACTTAGAAAATCCTATAGACTCCGCCAAAAAACTACTCGACCTAATAATTGAAATTGTCAAGATAGCAGAATATAAAGTCAATATCCAGAAATCAAAGGCAATTTTGTATACCGACAGTGAAACAGCAGAAACAGAAATCAGGAAAAAAATCCCATTTGATATAGCAACAAAAAAATAAAATACCTGGGAATAAACCTAACCAAGGAGGTAAAAGACTTGTACTCTGAAAACTACACAGCACTGAAGAGAGAAATCATGGAAGACACAAACAAATGGAAACATATACCATGCTCATGGATTGGAAGAATCAACATCATCAAAATGTCCATACTCCCCAAAGAAATTTATAGATTCAATGCAATCCCTATCAAAGTACCAATGGCATATTTCACGGAGATAGAACAAACACTTCAAAAATTTATATGGAACCATAAACGGCCCCGAATATCAGCTGCAATTTTGAGAAAGAAGAGCAAAGCAGGAGGGATCACAGTTCCTGATATCAAACTATATTACAAGGCCACTGTAATCAAAACAGCTTGTTACTGGCATAAAAACAGACAGATAGATCAATGGAACAGAATAGAGAGCCCAGAAATAAAACCAAGTCTCTATGGGCAATTAATCTTTGACAAAGGGGGCAGAACCATAAAATGGAATAAAAATAGCCTCTTCAACAAATGGTGTTGGGAAATCTGGAAGGCTACCTGCAAAAAAATGAAACTCGAGCACCAACTAACACCATAAACAAAAATAAATTCAAGGTGGATAAAAGACTTAAATGTAAGGCGTGACACCATAAAAGTTCTAGAGGAAAACATCGGTAGGAAAATCTCAGACATTCCACGCAGCAACATCTTCAATGATATGTACCCTAGAGCTAGAGGCATAAAGGAAAGAATAACAAATGGGACCTTATCAAAATAAAGAGCTTCTGTGGGGCTAAAGAAAATAGTATTAAAATAAAAAGAGAACCAACCGTATGGGAAAACATATTCGCCAATGATACCTCAGACAAGGGTCTGATCTCCAAAATATATAAAGAACTCATACGACTCCACTCCAGGAAGACAAAAAACCCATTGAAAAAATGGGCAAAAGACATGAACAGACACTTCTTGAAAAAGGACATACAGAGGGCCCAGAATCATATGAAAAGATGCTGAATATCATTAGCCATCAGAGAGATGCAAATTAAAACCACAATGAGATACCACCTCACACCAGTCAGAATGGCCATCATCAACAAAGCAACGGATAACTGTTGGAGGGGTTGTGGAGAAAAGGGAACCCTACTGCACTGTTGGTGGGAATGCAGACTGGTGCAGCCACTGTGGAAAACAATATGGAACTTCCTCAGAAAAATGAAGATGGAACTGCCTTTCGACCCAGCAATTCCTCTACTGGGATTATATTTAAGAATCCTGAAAAGCCAATTCAAAAGAACCTTTGCACTCCTATGTTCATAGCAGCACAATTCACAATAGCCAAGTGCTGGAAACAACCTAAGTGCCCATCTACAAATGAATGGATCAAGAAA
>PVJI01021048.1:7738-27852 GCA_004026765.1 Micronycteris hirsuta | reverse complement strand
ATAAACACAGAAACAACCCAGGCAAGCATGTGGAGCAACTGAAACTTTCATACACTGCTGGTAAAAGTGTAAGACAGCAAAACCACTTTGGAAAAGTTGGGCAGTTTCTTATAAAAGTAAACATAATGACCATGCTACTCAGCAATTTCCCTAAGTATTCCATGAAATGAAAACATATGTATAGAAGACATTTATTTATAGCAGCATTATTCACAATAACCTAAAGAATACTACTCAGCAATAAAAAGGCATAAACTACAGATCCATGCAACATGGTGTAAATCTAAAAAACATATGGTAATGAAGTAAGTCAGACACAAAAGACTACACAGTATATGATTCTACATGTAAAACAATAAACCAGGTCCCCGTGAGGGCCACGTGAGAGGCAACCATACATTGCTATTTCTCTCCCTCTCTTTCTCCCTCCTTTCCCTCTCTCTAAAAATAAATTAAAAAAATTAAAAAAAAATAAAAAATAAAATAAAATAAAACAATAAACCAATAAAACACGGTGTAATGTGGAAAACACTGAAGTGAAAATCAAAATAACAGGTCTTTTCTAATGATATAATGGAACACAGAGTTTTGTTTTGCTAAAAATCAAAAGGTCCAACTTTTATATTTTCAATCTATCAAGGTTTTCTTTTTTCTTATTTTTCCTATCACACTAATTCATAAAGGCCTTTTCCTTCCAGAGACTTGATGTACTCACTTCTATTTTTTTTTAATTTGCTTAGTCGCCCCTCAGCCCTTTATAAAGATTTTATTTTTTAGAGAAATTTTAGGTTGACAGCAAAATTGAGGAGTGGGTACAGAGATTTTCCTTATACCCTCTGTCCCCACGCATGCATAACCTCCCTTATTATCAACATCCTCAGTGAGGAAAACCTTCCCTGAGAGTTATTTAGCAAGATTTTTAAGTAAATAACCCATTTCCTGTTTGAAAGATTAAAATTTCATGAAATTTTGCTGAGTAAAGTTAAATATTATTGTGAATAGAAAAACAGTAGAAATCTAGACTGCCAAAAAGTATATGAACAGAGAATAATAGTGTATTTCTTTCTCTAAGGCAGTGAAGTTCTCAACCAGGGGCTATTTTATCCCTCAGGAGACATCTGGCAATGTTTGGAGACAATTTTAGTTATCACAACTGCAGGTGGCAGTGCCACTGGCATCTGTGGGTAGAGGCCAAGGATGCTGCTAAAAATTTTAAATGCACAGAACCCCCACACAAAAAAAATCTGTTTTTTCCTTAATCTCTTCGCCTTTTTCTCCCAAATTCCCCAATCCTCGTCCCTCTGACAACTGTTAGTTTGTTCTCTGCATCTATGAGGGTGTTTCTGTTTTGTTTGTTTACTTTGTTCATTAGATTCCACATATAAGTGAAACCATATGGTATTTGTCTTTCTCTTACTGGTTTATTTCACTTAGCATAATACTCTCCAGGTCCATCCATCCTATTGAAAAAGGTAAGATTTCTTCTTTTTTTTGGCAAAGTAGTTTTCCATTGTGTCAATGTACCACAGTTTTTTTATCCACTCATCTACTGATGGACACTTAGGCTAATTCCAAATCTTGGCTATTGTAAACCAACACTGCAATGGACATAGTAGTACATACATTCTTTCAAATTGGTATTCCAGGTTTCTTTGGATATATTGCCAGAAGCTGAATCATTGGGCAGTTCCATTTTTAATTTTCGAGGTAAATTCAAACTTTTCCACAGTGGCTGCACCAATCTGCTTTCCCACCAACAGTGCACGAGGGTTCCCTTTTCTTGGACATACAAGTAAACACAAAGACATATTCTTTCTTGAACCAATCGTGAATAATCTTTTTATGTGACACATACAGGAAATCTCATCATATCTACAGGGATGACCACAATGAAAATGATACACATTCAAAATTGTTAATGAAGATGTAGAGAAACTAGAACATTCATACATCACTGGTGGGAAATAAAAATAGTGCAAATGCTTTGTTAAACAGCCTGGCAGATTCTCAAAAGGTTAACTCTATATTTAACCATTTGTCATTGTTCATAGTAACTGCTAAGACCAGTAATTAATTTCCTAAATATGTATCCAAGAGAATTGAAAACATATATCCACATAAAGACTTGTACACAAATGTTCAAAGCAGCATTGATCATAAGAGACAAAACTTCAAAACAACCTAAATTTTATCAACTGATGAATGGATAAGTAAAAAAGTAATATACCCATACAATGGATTTTTTGATGATTAAAAAAAAAAGAAGTACTCATATGGACCTTCTAAGAACCCCAAATAGCCAAAACAATCCTGATAGAGAAAAAACAAAGCTGGATACCTCAAACTTGCTGATTAGAAAACACTGAAAAGCTACAATAATGAAAACAGTATGGTACTGGCATAAAAACAGATTTACACAACAGAAGAGAATACGTACAGAGGCCAGAAATAAACCCTCACATATATGGTCAAATAATCTTCATTTCGATAAGTCTTGCCAAGACTACACAATGGGGAAAGAACAGTCTCTTCAATAAATGATTCTGGAATAACTAAATATCCAAATGCAAAAGAAAGAAGCTGGATCTTTTCTTATCTTACATCATATACAAAATTAACTCAAAATATATTAAAGACCTTAAATAAGTTAGAATTATAATATATTACTTGGAAAGCAACAGAGAAGTCAAATTTTCCATAAAAGTGCAAGAATTCTTCCTACATGAAACATCTCTAATAGATGATCTACTTAAATGTTTTCAGGAGCTTGCTAATTCAAAAGATAGACCCTGTACTGTTGCAAATCACAAGGCCAAGATGCAAATGAGATCTCTTTATCAAGATAAAATAGGTTTTTCATGAAAATGGCCAATCTATTATCATTATTACCAATGACATGCCATTTTATAGTTCAATTACAACAGTGTAAAAATTCCTTTCAAGTCATAACCTAGTACACACCCTATAAAAACATATAAGTGAAACAAAAACTTCATGAAACAGTAGTTATTCTCGTTTTCTTTCTTTTTCTTTATCTTTTAAAGATTTTATTTATTTATTTTTAGAGAGAGAGGAAGGGAGGGAGAAAGAGAGGAAGAGAAACATCAATGTGCGGTTGCCTCTCCTGCAGGACACACACTGGGGGCATGTGCTGACTGGGAATCGAACCAGTGAGCCTTTGGTTCACAGGCCTGTGCTCAATCCACTAAGCCACACCAGTCAGGGCTCTTTTTCTTTTTTAATGCTCGTCACAAACCAAAAATAACTCAGATGCTCAGGAGACAAAACTCTCCCAAACCACCATGGAAGTACAACTCAGTATAAATTACATCTTTTTAAATGGAAACACAGTAGTAAACATGGATTCTTATTGCTCCCAACCCACTGGTTAGGTTAACTGCAATTGATTTTGCACTTACCCTCTTCAACCAGGTGGCTATATTTTTTTAAAATTATTTAATTGATTTTAGAGACAGAGAAATGAAGGAGAAGACAGAGAGAAAGAGAAACATCAATTTGTTATTCCACTTATTTATGCATGCATCAGTTGCTTTTTGCATGTGCCCTGACCAGAGATCCAACCCACAACGTTGGCATATTGGGATAACACTCTAATCAAATGAGCTAACTGGCCAGGGCTACATGGTTGTATTTTCTATCAAATTCAAGTTGCCTCTCATCCCTGTGCCCATTATTAAAGAATTTGTTGGGACAGGTGAGAATGTGGTGATCTTCCATTCACACATACACTTCTTACACACATACAATACTGACACATATGCCCATATATACAGGATAAATGGGTAAATATTTATTTTCTAGAACTGACACTTCTTTCAATTAATTTACATATCTGCTATAATCATAGCTATATACTCTGTGTAACCACATCTACAAGTGTTCCTGAGAATGAATGCAACCAGTTATCAGTTCGGGAAACACAAGTTAACTTTTAAATAATTTCTCTCAAGTTATATTTTTCTTCCTATTTCTTCCTTTTCTTGCAACATGTTCTCTCTATCTTACTCTTTTTCCTCAGAAAATAACAAATTTCAGCCTTTGATTAAAATGCAATGAGTTATTCTAACAGAAAAAAAATTAACATAACCAATTAAAAGTGCCAAGATATTAATTTAAGGTAGATCCAGGCCCTGGTAAAAAACCTTAGGATCTAAGCCATGGTTCCAGTCAGGAAAATATTACCACAAGAGCATCTCTGCTGTTCCCTTCCAGAGGTGCTTACTATCTGCTGCTCTACCACAACACTGTAATTAGACAATGTCTCTAATGAACTGAGCTTTAGTCTTTATCTCTATTCCAAGGGATTTTAAATCTAAAGAATTAAAAATTTTGTACAGGTAAATATGTGCATTTTTAAAATGGAGAGTGCCCATAGCTTTTATCTTAAAGGAGAAAATCTGGAGGTATGGCAGACATTGTAAAGAATCTTGATGAGTATCTCTTCATCATCTAGCAAAGCTGTCTGCTGTCCAGCAACTACATCTTTTCTTCAAGGAAAAGAACTATGACTTTATTCCAGTTAAAACCACTGCAACTTCCCCAAGAATATTTATTAGTTGAGCATATAATATCAACAAAATCCACTGTGAAACACACAAAAAGAAAAATATATTCAAGCTACAGAGAGTTAATCTAAAAAATTAAAATATTACTCATGATCCAAACTACTACTGGATGTACCAACTGACAGGCAATTTGTCTGACTTATAATGAATGCTACAGTTAGTGAAAAGATGTGTCTCTTCCTTGTCAGGAATTCAGGTGAGCTCAGAGACTGGCAAGACCTTCAGGCAACTTTGTTCAAAAGACTAGATTTTTAAAGTAATTGACTTAACTTCAATCCAGCTGAATTTCTTCATCGCCATTAAAGATAATGATGTGGGTCAAAAATATTGTAATAAATATGTATAGTGCCAGGTGGATACTGGAAATACTCAAGGAGGAATACTTTGTAAAGTATATGATTTACTGTATTATGCTGTATACCTGAAACTAATATAAAATAACATTGAATGTAACTGTAATTGAAAAATAAAATAAAAAGATCATGATGTGGATGACTATATTAATTTCCTAAGACTAGGGAACAAATTACTATAAACTGAGTGACCTAAAACAATGGAAATTAATTCTTACAATTCTGGAGGCTAGAAGTCCAAAATCAAGGTGTCAATAGGGCTGTGCCCCCACTGAAACCTGTAAGGGAGAACCTTGCCTTGGCTCGTCTAACTTCTAGCCAGTAATCTTTAGGTGTTCCTTGGCTTGTGGGTGGTACCACTCTAATCTCTCCCTTGGTCATAACACTGCATTACCCTGGTGTGTCTCTGCCTTTATCTTTTCTTTTCCTTTTTTAAAAAGTTATGTTTGTTTGTTTATTTTTAGAGAGAGGGGAAGGGAGGAAGAATGAGAAGAAGAGAAACATCGATGTGTGAGAGATACGTCAATTGGGTGCCTCTCCCATGACCCCTACCCGGGACCCTGTTAGGAATCCCAGGCATGTGCCCTGAATGGGAATCAAACCAGCGACCTTTCAGTTTGCAGGCCAGTACCCATCCACTGAGACACACCAGCCAGGGCTGTCTTCACCTTTTCTTATAAATACACCACTGGTCACATTGGATTAGCACCCACTCTAATTCAGTATGATCTCATCTTAACTTGATTACCTAGTTAGAACTAGCAAAGACCCTAGTTCCAAATAGGGTCACATTCACAGGCACTGGGGGTTAGAACTTCAATATGCCTTTTGGGGGGGACACAATTCAACCCACAATAACTATTTTTCTACTAAAATGGTCACCCACAGGTTTATTTCTGCATGTAATCAGATGTTTATATGCCTGTTTTCCTACCATGACTACAACATAAAGTTGTATATTGCTGTATGAGGTAATCACTATTCTTAACCTTGGCATACTAATGCCCTTCAAAAGACAGAAATCAGAATGAAAAAGGAAGGATTACCCTATTTTCTAAAAGGTTCCTGAATTAATTAATATTTTAAGAGTGACTAATCTATTTCTAAGTAGAAGCTTATCCATACATATTTAACGTAAACAAATGGAATTTCAACAAAACTTCCTAAGAGTGGCTTTGCAATCCAAATTAATGATAATTTTTTAACTCTCACTTCCATTAATTGTCCCCAAGACATATGGCATTAATAATTATATATGCCTCCTTAGCTTTTAACCTTAATTTTTAATCCTGTTTTTCTTATTTCTCTGGCTACTCCTTAGTCTATTTTTCAAGCCCGCCACCACTTCTCTGGACTTCCTAAATGTTGGTAATCTCCAGGGTTTTACTCTGATCTCTTTCCTATTCACTTTATACTCCATTCCCCTGAACAACTCACTAGTTTCAAATACCAGCTGTTCGCTAATGACTTAAAAATCTCAAACTTAAACCTTTTTCCTGAACTCCTGAATAATACATCAAATAACTGTTCAGACATTTTAACGTGGTAACCTCAGACTCAGAATTTCCCAAAATGAATTCATCATTTTCCCTCTCTCCATTTTCAAACCTGTTACTTTTCTTGTAAATGGAAGGTGGGAAGGATTGTGAAAAGGTGATAGTAAAGATGATAACTGAGAGGCAGTACAGTTTTAAAGTTAAGAGCATAGAATTTAGAGCCAGATTGCATGGATTTAAATCTCAGCTCCACAGTTACTAGCTGTGTGACCTTGTAGTTTTAGCAGTACATGTTTCTAAAAGCAAAAGTTAAGCCAAATATTATTACATCACTAGGCTCTACTTCTATTTATTCTCTCATGTTCTCCCTGAAAGTCTGATTTTCTTGAAACTCAATCTAGATATGTTCCTGTAACCTACTCCTCATGATTCCATTTCCATCAGAAACCTCCTTCACCCAAATGACAATATCCAATGAAAAATTACACTTAATAGTCCTAAATTGCCTGGAGGTCCAATAAAGATAAAATTTACACATAAATCCTGCTTGCCTCCAATCCAGCAAAGGAACATTCTTGAATATGCTAGACAGCTGCTAGTTTACTAGCTGCATATGGTTATATAATTTTAATCTCACTGGCCTACAGAATATGGTCAGGTCAAACTTCAAAGTAGCCGAGTGCACTGAACAGTTAAGAATCACTTTATCATTTTAGTTTAAGAAAAATAGATCTTTTGCTGACTTTGGTAAGTTTTTGATTAAGGTGAAAACTTGCAAAGCAAATGCCAACACTATATGATAAAATGACTTGAAACATTTTAAATTAAAATCTGAGAAACAGATGTATATATTTGTTACACATTAGATAATATCATAATCTAGGATCACATTAGATTTAAAATTATAAAATGAATAGTCAACATAGAATATAATTACAGAAACAATGAGACAGGCCATGCCTTATAGTCAATTCATTATTGATGCTAATGCAGGGTTTTTCAGTCTCAGCATTTCTGGCCTTTTGGGGCACACAATTCTTTGTTGTGGGGGTTGTCCTGTACCTTGTAGAATGTTTGGCAGCATCCCTGGCTTCTATCCAGTAAATGTCAGTAACATCCCCTAGCTGTTAACCAAAAAAGTATCTCCAATTATTGCCAAATGTCCTGGCTACAAAAGTCACTCCTGGTTTAGTACCAACCACTGTGCTAATAAAATGAAACATTGTGATACAGAATAACTTCAAATAACATTAAGAAGTAAATCATTATCTGATACTAAGTAGTACTTTCTATTTATATGTGAATACGAAACTTTCCCCACATTTGTAGTCTGAAAATTAACAGTATTTTAAACTATAAAATGAAAAAAAATCCCAAGGAAATTTTCTGACTGCATGATCCCTTAATAAGCCATCTCTTCCTAAAAAGGAGAAGGAAACTAACATTTGTGATATAAAATATACTATGCTGTACTGCATCATATTGGTTATTTTAAATAATTTATTATGGCCCTGGCTGGTGTGGCTAAGTGGGTTGAGTGCCAGCCTATAAAACGAAAGGTAACTAATTTGATTCCCAGTTAGGGCACACGACTGGATTGGGAGCTAGGCCCCCAGTTGGGGGCTGCAAGAGGCAATCAATCGATGTATCTCTCCCTCTCTTTCTTCTTCCTTTCCCCTCTCTAAAAATAAATAAATAAAATAAAAAAAAATTATTATGTTGCCCTGGCTGGTGAAGCTCAGTGGATTGAGCGCAGGCTGCAAACCAAAGGGTCACCAGTTCAATTCCCAGTCAGGGCACATGCCTGTGTTGTAGGCCAGGTCTCCAGTGGGGGCCATGAGAGAGGCAATCACACATTAATGTTTCTCTTTCTCCCTCCTTTCCCCTCTCTCTAAAAATAAATAAAATCTTAAAAAAAATTACATTTAATGATAAAAACTTTACAGTGATTAAGTATATATAATATTTATATATAAATAAAATACTTCTGAAAGAATATAAGAAACTAGTATAATGGCTGCTTTGAAATATGAGGGCAAAGAATAGGAGATTCGGGAAAAAAAGACTTCCGGCCAAGATGGAGGCGTAGATAGACACGCTGTGCCTCCTCGCACAACCAAAAGACGGAAAACAACAATTTAAAAACAAAAAACAACCAGAACTGACAGAAAACCGAACTTTACGGAAGTCCAACAACCGAAGAGTTCAAGACACGTTCATCCATACTGGTAAGCGGGGCGGAGCTGGGCATCCAGCTAGACGGCGGTTTGTGAAGCCGGGCAAGCAATGCTGAAACTGGCCGGGGGGGGGTGGGGGGAACCAGGGCTGGCGACTTGGACCCAGCGGGACCCAGGCCACTGGAGCAGACGATCCCGCATTCACAAGCAGATAAACCCGGAGAAAAAGTTGAGGAGTGGAACAGACTATGCAGCCCAGGAGCCCAGTTAGGGGAAATAAAACCTCAAACCACTGATTGAAAACACCTGTTGGGGTTGAGACAGCAGTGGGAGGCACTCCCACTGTCACAGGGGAGTTGGTTGGAGAGACCCACGGAGTCCTAGAACAAGCCCATCTTTATGGGAATTAGCACCAGAAGGGCCCAATTTGCTTGTGGGTAGCAAGTAGAGCAAGCAACATTGTGCCCTCTCATACACCTTCCCCACAGACAACATCACAACACAGCCTTGTGTGGGTTGCGCCACCCTGGGGAACACCTAAGGCTCTGCCCCCTTATATATAACAGGCTCCCTGAGAGAAAAAAAAAAAAAGGCCCAAATGAAAGAGCAGATCAAAACTCCAGGAAAAAATACAACTAAGCTACGAAGAGATAGCCAACCTATCAGATGCACAGTTCAAAACACTGGTAATCAGGATGCTCACAGACTTGGTTGAATTTGGTTGCAAATTAGATGAAAAAATGAAGGATATGCTAAATGAAATGAGGGGAAATGCGTAGAGAACCAATAGGGATAGGAAGGAATCTGGGACTCAAATCAACAGTGTGGACCACATGGAAGAAAAAAACATTTGACCAAAAAAGAATGGAGAAATAACAATTCCAAAAAATTAGGAGAGCCTTAGGAACCCCCAGGATATCTTTAAACGTTCCAACATCCGAATTATAGGGGTGCCAGAAGGAGAAGAGGAAGAGCAACACATTGAAAACTTATTTGAACTAATAATGAAAGAGAACTTCCCCAATCTGGTGAAAGAAATAGACTTCCAAGAAGTCCAGGAAGCTCAGAGAGTCCCAAAGAAGTTGGACCCAAAGAGGAGCACACCAAGACACATCATAATTACATTACCCAAGATTAAAAATAAGGAGAGAATCTTAGAAGCAGCAAGAGAAAAGGAGACAATCATCTACAAAGGAGTTCCCATAAAATTGTCACCTGATTTCTCAAAAGAGACCTTACAGGCAAGAAGGGGCTAGAAAGTAGTTTATCAAGTCATGAACGCAAGGACCTACATCCAAGATTACTCTATCCAGCAAAACTTTTATTTAGACTGGAAGGGCAGATAAAGTGCTTCCCAGATAAGGTCAAGTTCAAGGAGTTCATCATCACCCAGCCTTTATTATATGAAACTTAAAAGGATTTATTTAAGACATGGAGGGTTATCAACAGGGGAGTGGGAGGGGGAAAGAGGGGGAAAAGGTACAGAGAATAAGTAGCATAAATAGTAGGTAGAAAACAGATAGAGGGAGGTTAAGAATAGTATAGGAAACGTAGAAGCCAAAGAACTTATGTATGATCCATGGACTAGAACTAAAGGGGAGGAAAGTAGGGGAGGGAGAGGTATGTGGGGTGGAGGGGAATAAAGGGGTGTAATGGGACAACTTTAATAGCTCAATCAATAAAATTAAAAAAAAGGAAAATAAATGATAAAAAAAAGAATAAGAGATTTGGAATAGAGAAGTCAGTAAAAAGTAGTAGTCATAAGCCCTTCTTCAGCACCTCACTTAACACATTATCAATCTCATTCTATAATGCAATTAACTTAGCCCATTCAATAATTCTTGAATATCCATATATTCAAAGTCCAAGGAATATAAAGAGGAAACAGTCCCTCCTCTCAAGAAATGTATAATCTAATGGCAAAGACAGCTATGTAAACAGTAAATCATAAAAAGAATTTAACAATTCTTTCAACAAATATTGAATACTACTATAGACTGATGTGAATACCTTCCAAAATTCAGTGTATCCACTAAAATTCAATATAACCCCCATTGTGACTACATTTGGAGATGGGGCTTTTAGGGGGTAAAGTTACATGAGATAAAAAGGGTAGGTTCCTAATCCAAGAGCATTATCAGTCTTATAAGAAAAGTAAGAGAGAGATTTCTCTCTCTTTCTACAGCACATACCAAGGAAAGGCTTTGGGGTCACACAGTGAGAAGGCAACTGTCTGCAAGTCAGGACAAGGGCCCTCACCAGAACCTGACCGTGCTGGTAACCTGTCTCAGACTTCAATCTTCCAGAGCTGTGAAAAAATAACTTTCTTCTGTTTAATCCATCCAGTCTATGGTATTTTGTTGTGTAATTATTTATTTATTTATTTTTTGAGAGAGGGGGAAGGAAAGGGGAAAGAGAGGAAGAGCAACATCAGCATGAGAGAGAAACATGGATCAGCTGCCTCTCGTTCGTGCCCTGACCAGGTACTGAACCCACAACCTAAGCATGTGCCCTGACTAGGAATCAAACCAGCGACCTTTCGCTTTGCAGTACGCCACCCAACCAACTGAGCTACACCAGTCAGGGCTTGTTGTGTAATATTATATTAAGCAGATTAATACAAAAAGTGCCAGAAACAACATTAAGGATTGGAGTTAAAAGATACTTATTCTGAGGAGTTCAAGAAAAAAATTCTGCTTTCAAGGGATTCCACTCTTTAATAGGTAAGAGTACAATGTGATAAATGCTGTACTAGAAATAAATAAATAAACAAATAAATAGACAGACAGACTAAGACAAGTCTAACGTTGCCTCATCCCTCTAAGAAATATCAAGAAATACTTTAGCCCTGGCTGGTGTAGCTCAGTGGATTGAGCGCGGGCTGGGAACCAAAGGGTCCCGGTTCGATTCCCAGTCAGGGCACATGCCTGGGTTGTGGGCCAGATCCCCAGTGAGGGCCATGTGAGAGGCAACCACACATTGCTGTTTCTCCCTCTCTTTCTCCCTCCCTTCTCCTCTCTCTAAAAAATAAATAAATAAAATATTAAAATAGAAACTCTTTCAGTTTCTTAAAAAAAAAATATCAAGAAATACTTTAAATGTCCACATCATAGAGATGTAGTTTGAACTGAAGTGTAATAGATGAGGAAGGATTCCCAAGGCAGACCAGTAGAGAAGAAAATTCCAAGCAAGAGAAAAATTCCAAAAACAAAAGCTTGGAGAGAATGTGTTAAGTTCCAGTAACCATAAATAGTTCAGTATTGCTGGAATGTAGACCAGGGAAGAGAGGAGTAGGACATGATGCTGAAAATGTAAGGAGGAACCAGATGATGGATGTGCCATGATAAGGAGATTGAACTTCATTTTGTGGGCCACAGGGAAGCACTGAAGAATTTTAAGCAGGGGAATAAAATGAACAAATTTGTATTTTAGAAAAGTACTCTGGCAGAGTATGAAAAAGAGATTGGGGGAGGGAGAAAAAAAGAGGCATTGTACCAGTTAGAAAGCCATTGCTGCAATAATCCACAGAGAAAAATGAAAAAGGCAGAAACAGAGAGAAATAAGAAGAAAGGAATGATTAGAGAAATATTTATGAAGCCAAATGAAATTAGCACAGGCCTTGAAGTCACACAAAAAATTTAACATTTAACCTTACTTAGCCTCTTTGAATTTTAGTTCCCTTACCTGTATAATGATAATTTTGTAAAATCCCAAGAGTTATTGTAAGAGTTGAGAAAATAATTTCTGTATGCTACATACATTAGGGTTGTCTCTAGATGTTAATTTCCTGAGAAATGGCAGGATTACCTTGGTGACTAGTTGGACATTCTGGTGAAAACAGGTATGGAAGTTAAGAGAATAATCAAGACCCAAAGATGACCCCTGTGTTTGTGACCTAGGCAATAAGGGTAAAACAGCCGTATCAATAACTTGACCAGGAAAATAAAGGAAGAATAGTTCTGGAAGGACAAGTGCCATGACAGAAGTAAATGAAATGCTATAGTCTCAAGCAAAAACTTCTAGCTAGAGGCATGAGGAAAGATGGAGTGGATTTGTGGTAGACCCAAAAATTAGCCAAGAGGTACAAAGGCATTCAAGAACATTATGAAAAGAAAACCACAGGAATAGGAACTTTAAATCATTAAGTTCTGATGAACTACAGAGAGAGTGAGGAGTGGGTATGTGTGTCTGTTAGGGAATGAGTAACAGGAAAAGATAAGGTTAGTAAGGCAGAACGTTATACTCTATCCTCTAAAATTAGTCTGCAGATAGGAAGCTGCTTTAGTTCTTGGAGCGTGTAAAAAGTGACACTGCAATTACATGTGGGGAAGATTAGACTGCACAAAATATGGAAGAACTATAGTAGAAATAGATGATGCATGAAACAACAAAAGGTATGTCTCATAATGATGCAGTGGAGAAAAGAGAATGAAGTTGGAGGTATCACACTATCTGACTTCAGATTATACTAGAGCAATGATGACCAAAACAGCATGGTTTTGGCAGAAAAAGAGACACACAGACCAATGGAACAGAATTAAGGGACGAGAAATAAAACCACATGAATATGGGCAAAATAATTTTTGACAAGGAAATATTTAAGGGGCCAGGACAGACAATGGAGGAAAGAAAGCCTTTTCAATAAATGGTGCTAAAAAAAACTGGAAAGCCACATGCAAAAGAATGAAATTGCATTATAGTTTTCCCCCATGTACAAAAATTAATTCAAAATGCATTAAGATCTAAATATAAGATCTGAAACAAGAAATTAAAGAGAAGAAAACAGGTACTAAACTTATGGACCTTGGTCTTAGAAAACATTATATGGATTTGATCCCAAAGGCAAACTTCTGCACAGCACAGCAAAAGAAACTGACAACAAAACAAAAAGGCAATCAACCTAATGGGAGGTAGTATTTGCAAACAATAGTTCCAACAAAGAGTTAATATCCAAAGTACATGAAGAACTCATAAAACTGAACACTAAACAATCCAATTTAAAAATGGGCAGAGGACCTGAACAGAGACCTCTCCCAAGAAGACATATAAATGACCAACAGATATATGAAAAGATGTTCAACCTCATTAGCTATAAGGGAAATGAAAATCAAAACTACTCAATAAGCCTGGCTGATGTAGCTCAGTGGATTGAGCGCGGGCTGGGAACCAGACGGTCCCGGTTTGATTCCCGGTCAGGGCACATGCCTGGGTTGCGGGCCAGGTCCCCTGTGAGGGCCATGTGAGAGGCAACCATACATTGCTGTTTCTCTCCCTCTCTGTCTCCCTCCCTTCTCCTCTCTCTAAAAATAAATAAATAAAATCTTTAAAAAAAAAAAACTACTCAATAAAATGAGATACCATCGCATACTTGTTAGAATGACTATTATCAACAAGACAGGTAATAACAAGTGTTGAATGAGGGTTTCCATTTCTCCACAACCTTATTCACTACTGGTGGGAATGTAGACTGGTACAACCACCACGGAAAACAATCTGTTGGTTCCTCAAAAAATTAAGAATAGAGTTACCATATGACCCCAGCAATCCCTCTTCTGGGTATCTACCCAAAAACTTTAAAACGTGTTTGCAAAGATATATGCACACCCACATTCACTGCAGCATTATTCATGATGGCCAAGACATGGATGGAGACAACCAAAGTGTCCTTCAATAGAGGACTGGATAAAGATGTGGTACATATATACTATGGAATACTACTTAGTGGTAACAAAAGACAAAATACTGCCATTTATGACAACATGGATGGACCTTCAGAATATTATGCTAAGTGAAGTCAGTCAGAAAATCTTCAGAACCATGATTTCACTAATATGTGGGACATAAAACTAAAACTCATAGACAAAAACAACAAGATGGTGGTTACCAGAGGGATGAGGGAGAGGAGGTAGTAAAAGGAAAAGGGGACCAAATATATGGTAACGGAAGATGATTTGACTGTGGGTGGTGGGCACACAATGCAATATAAGAAAGATGTATCATAGAAATGTACACTTAAAACCTGTATGATCTTATTAACCAATATCACCCCAACAAATTTAATAAAAATAAACATATGCCTGACCAGTGTAGCTCAGTGGGTTGGGCATTGTCCCACAAACCAAAAGGTCACCAGTTCCATTCCTGGTCAGGGCACATGCATGGGTTGCAGGCCTGGTCCCCAGCCAGGGCATGTTCAAGGGGCAACTGATCAATGTTTTTCTCCCTTTTTCTCTTCCTTCACCTCTCTCTAAAAATAAATAAAATATTTATAAAAATAAATAAACAAATAAGGCTGGAGCCAAAGGTATTAAGACAGGAAGGTGTCAATGTAGGACAATTTTAGTGCATGTGGCACTAAATTAGTAATACATAAATTATGGAATAATAGTTATACTCTAATGACCTATCTTTAAATCCATAATCTAATGTGAAGAGTTCTAAGTTACTGACCATAAACAGTATTTGTCATCTGTGATGCTGATGGGGTTCAGAACATGCGATTCCAAAATATGGCACCTTGGCAAATTGAATATTTTAAGTTGAAAATTTTTGAGAAATCACAGTTGCAAAAAGGAGTCTCTGACTTGCCCCTTCTCCCCTATAGCAGGCCATAAGATCCTCATGTGAGAGGCACTCTCCCTTTAGTAAAGGAGCATCCTTATCTCTGAAGACAGAGGGACACCTAGAGGAATCCAAATGAATAGGCCTTTGGGATCCCCAAATTTATTAATTTATTACATTTAGCTCTTTCCTTTTGTCCTATCACATTTTTCTACAACTTTCTATTCTTCATCAAACCTAGTATAAAAATGCACATGCTTATCCACATCTTTGGGTCTGCATTTCCTTAAGGAAGGCTCATGTGTCATGTTAAGTAAGTTTGTGTGATTTCCTTTGTTATCTGTCTTTTGTTACAAAGCCGGAGCAAAGAACCTAGAAAAATAGAAGGAAAATATTTTTCCTTCCTTACAATATCATTCTATGTTTGAAACATGTGACAGTCAGAATCTCAATCTAAGATTTCAGGTCAAACTGAAAAAAAGCCTATATAAACAAAGATAAAAGAAAATAAAGTAAACTGAAAATTCAATAGATATAATGACTGTTGCATCAAGCAGTGTTAGAAACTGATATATCAGTAACAGCTGGAAACACCAAGATATATGAGAATTAGCACAAAGGAATCTTTTAAAATCTTAACTATATTAGGAAGATGATTCTCATGCTGTGCACAGATACCATATATCAAAGCACAAAGTTTTTCAGAGGCTTTTATTTTAGCCACCATAAAATAACACAAACAGCACAGAAGCACCTAAAAATGTATATTAGTACAAGGGAAAACATGTATAAAGCATGATATATTCAGCCAGGTAGAGTCTTAGTATGTCTAATTTACTGATTTAATTTCTTTGCTGTTGTTTTTAGGTTAAACTTGAGAGCTGAAATGGACTTTAAAATCTACATAAAACAAAGTCTATTCAAGCTCAAAAATAAAAACTTACATTTCAAAAATTTTTGACAATTCTGGAAATTTCTGCACTAGCCTTTATTATATTCAGAGAATACAGAAATGTATATTCAGCTTCTCTTTCTTTCTTGATCAACACATTCACAGGTTCCCTTCAGCGTGCTCTCTCCTGTCTTATATTAAAACTTTCCTAATAGCTTAATTCACTCTCCATCTTATGCAATCTCTACACCAAATTAAAGGCTCCTAATTTTTCTCCACAACCTCAAACCATTCCACCTGTGGAGCCTAGTTACTAAACTCATCTCTTTCATTAACAGGGCTCAAACATCTAGACAATCTTTCTTCTCAACCATTTGCTTTCTATACTCTAATACAGACCCCCTCCATCCACAATGATCTGGGGCAGAGGGTTTTGTTTTGCTCCTTTGCTCAAATATAAAGGCTCAATCCAAAGCTGGGTTTATCTTATGTCTAAGATTTTACTCAGATAAGGCAGTTCCTTGTTTTAGTTTCAAAGATTTTATTTCCTAAATCTTACAGTAGGGCAGAAATTTTAAATATTTTATTTACTTATTTTTAGAGAGACAGGAAGAAGAAAGAGGAAAAGAAACATTGATGTGTGAGAGATACATCCATCAATTGCCTCTCACATGCCGCCAACTGGGGGCCTGGCCCACAACCCAGGCATGTGCCCTGACCCAGAATAGAACCACCAACCCTTCAATTTACATGTTCACACTCAATCCACTGAGCCATACCAGCCAGGGCAAGGCAGAAGTTTTTTTAATGATGATTATTATGAACAAAATACTTAGTAGAGGGAAAGACACCTTTGTAACAATTTTAAGATAAAATTTGTCAAGGATGAATGAATCTGCCTAATGAGTTAATTGAAATGTACTCATAAGCTTTGATGACTTTATCATTTTACTACCTCAAGAACTCCTTCTACCACAATATTTTTAGATTTGGGGACTTCCGGCCAAGATGTAGGTGAAGGTAGACACACTGTGCCTCTTCACACAACCAAAAGGAAGACGACAAATTTAAAAACAAAAAACAACCAGAACTGACAGAAAATCAAAGTGTATGGAAGTCTGACAACCAAGGAGTTAAAGAAGAAACATTCAACCAGACCGTTAGGAGGGGCAGAGATGAGCAGCCAGGTGGAGAGGACTCACAGCTAGGCAGCGGCTGGAGGACTGGGTGAGGCAGCAGCTTGCAGACTGGGCGGCCCCACATTCACGTGCAGATAAACCGGAAGGAACAACTGGGGAGCGAGACAGACTGCACAACCCAGGGTTCCAGTGTGGGGAAATAAAGCCTCAAAATCTCTGACTGAAAACACCTGTGGAGTTTGCAGCAGCAGCAGGAGAAACTCCCGGCCTCACAGGAAAGTTCGTTGGAGAGAGACACACGGTCCTAGAACGTACACAAGCCCACCCACCTGGGAATCAGCACCAGAAGGGCCCAATTTGATTGTGGGTAGTGGGGGGAGTGACTGAAAACCAGCAGAGAGGAGCAAGCAGCACTGTTACCTCTGAGGTCCCTACCCACAAACAGCATCACAACCAGCGACTTGCCCTGCTCTGCTGAACACCTAAGACTCCCCCTCTCACACATTACAGGCATGCCCAAACAAACGCCCAAATGAAAGAACAGTTCAAAGCTCCAGAAAAGATACAACTAAGCGACAAAGAGATAGCCAACCTATCAGATGCACAGTTCAAAACAATGGTTATCAGGATGCTCCAGGAACTCACTGGGTACATCAACAACATAAAAAAGACCCAGGCAGCAATGAATGTTGCATTATGTGAAATAAAGAAAAATCTACAGGGAACCAACAGTGACGGGAAGGAAGCCAGGACTCAAATCAAGGGTTTGGAGCAGAAGGAAGAAAGAAACATTCAATCAGAACAGAATGAAGAAACAAATCAAAAAAATGAGGGGAGGCTTAGGAACCTCCAGGACATCTTTAAACGTTCCAACATCCAAATCATAGGGGCGCCAAAAGGAAGAGGAAGACCAAGAAATTGAAAACTTATTTGAACAAATAATGAAAGACAACTTCCCCAATCTGGTGAAGGAAATAGACTTTCAGGAAGTCCAGGAAGCTCAGAGTCCCAAAGAACTTGGACCCAAGAAGGAACACACCAAGGCACATCATAATTATATTACCCAAAATTAAAGATAAGGAGAGAATCTTGAAAGTAGCAAAAGGAGAGAGTTACCTACAAAGGAGTTGCCATTAGACTATCAGCTGATTTCTCAAAAAAAAAAAAAAAAAAACCTTTCAGGCAAGAAGGAGCTGGAAAGAAGTATTGGAAGTCATGAAAGGCAAGGACCTACATCCAAGATTACTTACTTTATCCAGCAAAACTATCATTTATAATAGAAGGATAGATAAAGTGCTTCACAGATAAGGTCAAGTGAAAGGAGTTCATCATCACCAAGCCCTTATTATATGAAATGTTAAAGGGACTTATCTAAGAAAAAGAAGATCAAAAATATTAACAGTAAAGTGACAACAAACTTACAGCTATTAACAACCGAACCTAAAAAAACAAAACGAAAATGAACTAAGCAAACAACTGCCACAGGAATAGAATCACAGAAAAGGAGATCACATGGAGGCTTATCAGTGGGAGAGTGGGAGAAGAGAGGAGGAAAAGGTACAGAGAGAATAAGTAGCATAAATGGTAGGTAGAAAATAGGGGGAGGTTAAGAATCATATAAGAAATATAGAAGCCAGATAACTTACATGACCGACCCATGGATATGAACTAAAGGGGGTAATGTAGGTGGGAGGGGGTGTGCAGGGCAGAGAGAAAAAGGGGAGAAAATGGGACAACTGTAATAGCATAATCAATAAAATATATGAAAAAATAAATAAAAATAAAAACAATATTTTTAGATTTGTAAGCAATACATACCTGTCTTTTCAATGTTTTTCTTTTAAGATTTTATGTATTTAGAGAGACAGGAAAGGAGAGAAGAAAGGAAGAAAGAGAAATATCAATATGAGAGAGAAATATTTATTGGTTGCCTCTCGTACACACCCCAACCAGGTCTGAACCTGCAACCCAGGCATGTGCCCTGACCAGGAATCAAATCAGCAACATTTTGGTTTGCAGGACTGTGTCCAAAGCACTGAGCTATACCAGGCAGGGTTTCAGTGTTTTATTTTGAAAATATTTCAAACTTACAGAAAATTTGCAAAAATAGTACAGTTGTAGTATAACATTAACTGAGCTTCCCAGAATATTAACATTTTACACAACCATAGTTCAATTATAGAAACCAGGAAATTAACACTAATACAACTCATAACTTACAGACCCTATCCAAATTTTATTAATTGTCCCGCTAATGTCCTCTTTTTGGTCCAGAATTAAATCCAGAATTCCACAAACTATTATGTTTCCTTAGTCTCCTTCAACATGATAGTTTTTTGTTTCTTTTATTTGTTGATACCTTAAATGACCTTAAGACTTTTTTTAAAATTATTTTATTGTTGTTCAATTATAGTTGTCTGCATTTACCCTCCCCCCCAACCCCAGGCAAACCCACCTCCCTCCCTTGCTTCCACCCTCCCCCTTGGTTTTGTCCACCTGTCCTTTATAGCAGTTCCTGAATACCCTTGTCCCCTTCTCCCCTTCCCCCTCCCCTCTGGTTACTGCCAGAATGTTCTAAACTTCAATGTCTCTGGTTCTATTTTGTTTCTCTGGTTGTATTTTGCTCGCTTACCTCACAAGGTTGTGAGGCTGTGACTGATCTGAATTCCCCAGTAGCTGATCTGGCCTCGGTGCCTTTGCTCCTGAGTCCTTATATAAAACCTTTTAACATTTCATATAGTAGAGGCTGCATGATGATATACTCCTTGAACTTGACCTTATCTGAGAAGCACTTTATCTGCCCTTCCATTCTAAATGACAGTTTTGCTGGATAGATTATTCTTGGTTGTAGGTCCTTGCTTTTCATGATTTGAAATATTTCTCTCCAGCCCCTTCTTGCTTGGAAGGTCT
>PVJI01021047.1:0-27814 GCA_004026765.1 Micronycteris hirsuta | reverse complement strand
CGCACCCGACCTCACGATTGTTGAGAGCGGGGCCTCTCCAAACAGCCACGTAGCGCCACTGTTTTTACTCTCTGAAGAAATTCTACCTATTTACGCTCTCCAGCCAAAACAAGCATCTGACTACTCTCAAATCCTAATCTGGCTCCCTCCCCAAGAATCTTGCGTCCAATCCGGGCGGCTGCCGGGTCTGGGACCGAAGCCCCACCCCGCTCCCCGGGCCTGTCCCGATGGGGACCCTTTCCTTCCGATGCTCTCTGCTTACCGTGTGAATGTTCAAATTCCCCTGTAATCTTGGGCATCAATCATCATATGTGTTTGAATACTGCTGCGTTTTCGCCCCGTTCCTCAGAAAATCAACCGGTGGGTAGGAGGACGTAAACTCTGTTCCTCCTAACTCACCGCCATCTTCCTCCCTCCCATAATTTAAAGTTTTTAATATATCTTTTTCTGATTTGCAAAATGAATAATAAGTACATTGACATAAATTATCATTTCATCATTTGTAGTGGCCACCATCTGCTGTGTACATGGAAGGTATTTGGTAAATTATTGTTGAGTAATTTATTCACTGAACATTCACTATCATTTCTTCCATTCACAAATTTCTTGGAGAATATGTAACCTGTGTACTGCATAAGTATATTTAGCTATGTATTTAACTCTAAGTAAATACCAATATTTATTTGAATTACCATAAAACAAATGCAAACTGGAGGGAAATGGCTAAATTTTTAAAACCAGCTGATCTTACACATTTAATATTCTTGCAAGGTGCAGGTTTTTTTCAGAATTGAACTACTCTCCTCTTTCACTAATTTATTTAAATCATACATTAAGCTCCAAACATTCTAAGGAAATGCCTTAGTCCGACCTGAAGTGCTGTTAATTATTTGATAGCAGAACTCTTAATAAACTCTGTTCTGACCCAGTGGTCAGGAGTTAATTGGTATTCAAATCTCCCTTACTTGCTCATCTACCAAGAAAAATAATCATCATTTTGCTCCTCCTCTTGAGTAGGGAACATGATGTTTAATGCTTATTCCAATTAATTATTCTCTACATCTTTAGTCTTTGTTCATATCCAGAGAAAATGAAATTGTTCTTTTTCTGCAAATGGAATAGGACTAGAATTTGTCACTATGATTTTATGCCAGTTAATTAAAAGTCTGCCTAATCTTCAACTTTACCCTTTTTATTTCTCTTCAGGCTTAGTTAATATCCATTATTTTGCTTTGGTAATACAGATAAAGCGGAAAGTATCCTAACAGTAGACATAGAATTCATTCATTAAATTGAAAAATGGATGACATGAAGGTAATTTAATAGGGCTCAACCTAATTCTCCTTCTTGTCCCCAGAGTTGATAAACAACCTCAGGGAAAGAACCTTGAAGTCCATTTTCCTTTTCAAGGGTCTTTCTTTGGCCCCTTAGGTCTTCTGGTATTTCTTGCTTCCTTCAACTTCCCTCAGCTTCCTTTAAATAACTGCACCTTTCACCTGGCATTTTCAAATGTTTTTGGCAAGAACGTTGCTTTGCTACCAGCTGGTCCACCCCAGTAGAAGCAAAGGTTGATTGGGAGAAGTTTGACACCTTTTACCACTGGAAAGATCACTGAAGTTCACAAGCAGAGAATAAGATATTGTTTTTAACAATAAACCTTCCTGCTGTGTTGGTGCTGGGGTATTCCAGGTGAAAACGCTGGAGATTTGGACAATGTTTTTAAAACAGACTTTTCACCATAATTGGTAACACTGTTTGTGTCATCAAATGATTTTCTTATGTAGTCTGGATACTTTTTATCAATACTAATCTGGAGTCTTACTTTCTAAGTTTTTCTTTTGGAGTTTTCTTAATTTTAGGTCTATTGCCTACCAAATTCAGGAAAGTTCAGTCCAAGAAAAAGCATATTTTAATTTTTTCCTACTTTTGAAGTAGTAAGAATTCTGAAAAATTAAAGTGACTTTTCACTGTGGATTCTTTATATTATATTCCCCTTCAGGTGTATTTACACTCATAAAAGCATCCCATTATGGCTTTTGAATTCTCAGGATTTGTCACATATTCAGATAACGTGTTCCTTTGCATATGCTCCGAGGTAATAGGAATGTTGACTGCTCATTGTTTTCTTTGAATCTTCTGTCCTGCAGCAAAAGAAAATAACATAGTAAAACTAAGTGCTCTATATTCTTTTGGAAAGCCTCAGATTTCCATCCATTCCTACTGGTGATTATTGGTTTTATAACTTAATCTATCCATACCCTCGTAGTTAAGACAGCAGGTCCTGGAGTCAGACTGCTCGTGGACAAGCCCCATTTGGACAGCTGTGGCCTGTGTATGACCTTGAACAAGTAACCGCGCGTCTGTGCGTCTGTGCACCTCTCACCCCTTCCATGTGATGGGGAAAAAATAATGGTAGCCAGCTCAGCCATAACAGGAATGTCTTTCTTTTAGGAAGACAGAAAACGGATGGTCTCACACACGATGTGAGTGTAGAAAAGTGTTCCTGCGCTGCCAGAGCACCAGCTGCACTTGTCTCCAGATCTGAGCACAGGTTGGGTGGTGACCCCCAAGCCCAGGTGTCTAGTATAGATCCCTCCTCTCCAAGTGCCTATGTGTCCTGAGAACCCCTCTTCCCACATCCATTTCCCGCGACCTCGGTCAGCGGTGACTGCTTCTATGGTTATGCAGAGAAACATCTTTGTTTGTTTGTTTGTTTGTTTTTGCCCCTTCGGCCATCCAATAATTGTGTAATTAATCATCTGTAGTACAATCATCTCTTTCGAATAACTAGCATCGTTCTTTCTTTCTGAGTGGACCTCGGTCAGTACACTTATGGGTCCGTTGTTAAACTGCCCCTTATTTTCAGAGCATGAGTCCTGAAATTATTGCAATAGTATTTTGAAATTGTGCCGTGGTTACAATTCTTTCTAATAGCTAATCTGCACCTGAAGCCGTGCCTCATAAGTGCGTGTGATGTCATGACTAGCTGAGAGTCTGGCGGAAGCGTTGGTGTGGAGGCCTTGAAGTCAGCAGCTCCTGCAGGTCCCAGGTGTTAGGACCCGTTTCCCCCAGGATTAGAAGTTTGTGGAAAGGTTCCTCTCATATGTGTTTTTTTTCCCAGATATAAACGGCTTTATTCAATTTCTGTGTGAGACTTTAAAACCGCCTTAAAATGTCACAACTTTCATATGTCAGCACTTTGATGTATGAGCCTGTAAAATATATATATTTTATGGGAAATTTGCATTGTTACTGCAGAAGATGCTCATTGTATTCATGCTTCATACCATATGTAGCATCATCAGAAACCACTTTGTATGACATCATTGATTTGAAAATCACATCTGCCGGCTTAAAATTGAATATAATGTAAAATATATGTCTGTTTATACCAAGCATATGACCAGAAATTTCTAATTAAGAATCTATACTGAATGTACAAAGCTCATGCAATAAAACCATTGAGGTGATAGGAAGGTACTCAAATTGGTAGGAGTTTGCTTGTTTTGATCACAAAAGTCAAGTCCGTTAGCTGTGTGCTAAACTATACACAGAACTATCTGGTAAGTCACCTGATATCTATGGTTCTGATGTCTTTCTATTTCTGAAATAATGACATTCTGTACAGTTTAAGGCATGAGAGTTGCGCTTTTCTAAGACTTGCAGCCAAAGCTAGTTCACGGATAATTGATGGGTGAAACCCTTTAGAAGGA
Organism: Micronycteris hirsuta; assembly: GCA_004026765.1. Lineage (NCBI taxonomy): Eukaryota > Metazoa > Chordata > Mammalia > Chiroptera > Phyllostomidae > Micronycteris > Micronycteris hirsuta. Next base: position 24,101 of record PVJI01021047.1, on the reverse strand, counting down.
TATTAATTATTGGTAGTAATAGCAGTGATGCTCACCATTTTAACTCAATCTTGGTAAGAAGTATTAATCAGAAGTGGATGTGGAAATTTATCGGTTGTGTTTTTATTTCTATTGCAATGATCAGATAGTTCTTAGTTATTAATCCATTGTATTTTTTTAAGTAGTATCACAATGTTGAATTATATTTCTGAGGCAAACCTACTTGTTTATCATTATGGAGATTATTTTAATATACTTCCTGGATTGATTTATTAATATATTAGTTAATAGTCCTTAAATCCATGAGTAAGTTTGGATAAGAGGTACTTTTTGATGCTTTTCATTCTTCCTTATGTAAAATTCATCAAGAAGTTATCTCACTTTCAATATTATGATTATTAGGTAAAGCTAATATAGAAAAAATATATTTACACAAACACCAAAATTCAGTGTAGTATTCTAGTGTAGTGATGTATGGACAAGACCTCATTTATTAAAATTTAGTAGAATGCCACAATTAACTTCAGATTTTTTAGGCATAATTTATTTATATATGCATATATATATACAGTGAAATATATACTTTTTAAATGTACAATTTGTTGGTTTTGACAAACTTACCCAATCACCTAACTACTAGCCATATCAATATACAGAATATTTCCATCATCCCATAAGGCTGCCTTTTTTACTTTTTTGTCAGTTCACTCACCGCTTGCCTTAGGCACATATTGATTTCTTTCTCTTTATAAATTATTTCTGCCTCTTCAAGATCTTCATATACATTTAAAAATATAATATCTACCCTTTTCTGTGTGATTTCATTCCTTCAGCATAGTGCTTTTAATTTTTTTTCTATGAAATGTCATATATCAATGGTTTGCTCCATTTTATCACCAGGAACTATTATTGCCTTGTATGCAGGATCCTCCATTTGTTTATCCATCCATCCTCTGGCAGCTGTGTAAATGGTTTCCAATTTTTTCTTTTATGAATGAAGGTTCATTGAACATTTATGCAGAATTTTCTGTGGGTTTATATTTTCATTTCTTGGGAGTAGAATTGTTGGGTCACATGGTATGTCAATTACCACCTTTAGACATCTAAAAACATCAAATTTTCAAATAAGAGCTAAAATTAGAGAAAATGTTGTGACCTCCAAAATGATTCCCTTTCCCTAGCGCAATGAGGGTGAATGTCTAGATAAGTCAGCATGCATCCCTGCTCTGTACACAGTCCCCTCGTGCTTTTGAAAACGTTGACAGAACACATTTTTTAATCCCCTTGCCATGATGTGCCGTCAACTGTAAAACACCTAGAATGTCCATTTTTACAAACAGGAAGCATAAGAATGAAAATGTGGACAGCAATGTTGGTAAATATTTGATGCTGTTTTCTACGAATGTTAGTTACGGTCCATGAGACTGAGAGTTTGGGTCAAACGACACTTCGTCCAGCACAGGGGCTGGGGGGCAGGAAGGGGGGGAGGTCAGAGCGCTCGGATACAGTTCCAGGATGTGTGTGGCAGCTTTCACAACTTTCAGAAATGCCGCTTTCACTCCCCAATCACATATTTTCTTCTTAACCCTTCTTCGCAGCGATTTCTGCCAAAACAGTTCTAGAACTTACTGATTCACCTCTTTCCTCTTCCTTTAATCAGTTTTTCTGCACTTGGTGCTGCTGAAAACTTGAAAATATTTATGTCTTGTTTTACTCCCTATTATACTACATCTTCCTTGTACTTCTCCTTTCTGATTCCAGGAAATGAAAAATACCGAAAAAAGAGGATTTTCTAAGTAGATGTCATGTCACAAAAATGGAAAGCTCCCGGACCTTGCAGGAGTGTTGCTTTGTTTTCTTTCGTGTCCCGGATGGCGCCACAAGGGGCTTTATGCACCTGGCTCGACACCAACACCGGGTCACGCGTGCGAGCGCCCAGCCCCATCCCCACCTGCAGGCTCAGTCCCTGTGCCGGGGATTTATTTGAGGAGTCCTTGCTCCACAGGGAGGTCTCTCTGCAGCTCTCGGAATAATAAATCGGCTCCCATCCGGGGATTTAATCCCATCAGAAGTACCTGTTGGAGTGACTGAAACGGTTTCCCCCTCCTTTTCATCTCAATACCAATGACCTGTATTGTGCTAACACGTACAATTTTTGTTTAAAATAACCTTCAAACCCCCAACTTAGCTTCCCTGGAGACTCAAGTTTCTTTCCACTAATGTCTGTCCTCTGCTCAAACGTCTTGCTTGATGTTGGCCATCTGCCTGAGCTCCAGAGAACAGAGCCACTTCTTGGATGTTCTTTGGGTGTCATTCTCTAGCAGGACAGTCCAGTGTCACACCCGTGAGCCTCTCTTGATGGTGGCTGGGAGTCGAGCAAGGATATTTCCAAGGTCAACTCTTCTGTGTGTCTGTCCGGTGTATATGTTGGATCGGGTTGGCCCTTGTCTGCGTCTGGAAATATACCTGTTGCCTCTAGCATTTAAACTATACTAATCAGTTTTGAATGCCTCTGCATCTCAAAGGTACTGCTTTAAGTTAAAAAAAAATCAATTGGCTTTCCTTTGAGTTCTGAGAAATAATAGCATTTTACTAGCAAACCAAACACCTGCTCACTTTTGAATAGTAATAGTTCTTCAAAATAAAGGCAATGAGACGTGAGATTGAGAATATATAATTTTAGGCCTTGAGTCTGTCTGAATTCTTTGAAATGCTCTTGAATGAAGTAAACCGCTGTTAATTATATTATTCTTTTCTGCCTCTGTTGTGCTGGGGTGACATATTCACCAGATATTTGCTGAAGTGAAGTAAATTAAAACCTAGCACAGGTGACATGTTTGTAGTTTTTCTTCATCATTAATTGTTAGGGGCTTGTCTGAATTTAAAAAAAAAAAAACCTTTGCTATATTTATTTGCATGTGGATTTGCATTTATAGCTAGCACACATGTACTTTTGTGCCTGAGTATTAATTTTACACTACATTTTTAAAAATAAGATCTCCCAGCTCCAAGCTCAGCTGTGGCTCAGTTTTAGCTGACACAGGCCGTCCTCAGAAGCAGCACCGTGACAAGCACGCGTGTTCGGGAAACCCTCTGCCTGCGTCGTGGTATTCCTGCCTCAGTGCCGCATCTCCGTCAGGTCCTACACATCTCCTCGCTGATGCCTCATGAAGCAGCATTTCGGTGGAACAGAATGACAGCCATGGACACAACCCTTTGGGTGACCCTTCCAGTTCTCTTTCAGCAGGAAAACAGCCCTTTTTGGTGGGGGTTAATCCATGGCTTCCGGGGGATTTTTAAATTAAGTTTTGGAAAAGATAAATATGCAGGTAAGAGAAAATCAAACACTTATCAATATGTTTCTTTACTTTAAGACTTGGATAAGAGAGCTAAGTGTGAGACAGCATTCAGGGTATAGGAGGATTTCCACTTCTGTCTATCTGGGGTTTTATTTTGTAACCGTTTACATCACTATGTGTGTTATATTATCACACTTATTTATATTGTCCTCAAAATACTTTTAAATGTGTTTTCTTACTAAACAAATATTTATTAAGACAGGTGCCAAGCTCTCAGGGTATGAAAAACACCAAAAAATATCACCAATCTGTATAGATATAAATATAGATATATAATTTATTTTGAGAGACAACCATAAAATAGACAAAAATGATACATTTAGGTAAATATTTTAAATTGCAAAGGAAATAAAAAAGCAACCGAGATAGAGAATTATGGGAGAGAAGAGCGACTTCCAATGTGGTGCTTGAAAAGTCACTGGCTGCGTTTACTAACGATGCTGATGCTGACGGAGAGGAGACGGTGGACACACAGCAGGGCACAGGAAACGGCAGAGAGTGGCGCTTGCACTCTGAATCTGGAATAAAGTTGCTCTGGTGAGGAACAGATATATCTGTGGGGACCACAGAGGGGCGTGGCATGAGGTACGTTTCGATGTGCAGGGGTAATATTACGTTGTTGCTTGTAGGCCATGTTAAATTTGTTGGATTGTATTGTTCAGGTCGAACCATGTAATATTGCCAACATGTTATCTTTTGTATACAGAAATGGTCATTTTATGTGGTTTGACTTACTGGAATAAGAAGGCATTGGAAATTCCAAGGACAACAGAGTTACAAGTGTTCAGAAGTTGACCGTTGAGGGTAAGAAATAGTGGCAAAGGTCTTTGGGAGGCCGTCACAGCTGTCCTCATTTGTGGACGGTGGCACGCTCAGTCTCTCCTGCTCAAAAGCACCTCAAGGTGGCGAACCTTACTGAGTGCCTACCAGACATTAGAAAACCAAAGATGCCAGTCCTTTGCTTCACTGTGTGTGTGTGTTTCAGGTTATCTAGCTCTTTCTGGTGCGAAACTCCAGTTAAAATCTGTGGAATATTTAGAGACACAATGAATGGATACTTTCAACCCCAGGTGACAAATAGGAAGGCATAAGGAAGGATCGACGTAAGGAAACTCACGAACAAATGAACCGATTGAAGAAATCATCATTCCCTGAGCAGTTTTCCCTCTTCCCTGGCTACATACACCCTCCCCGAGGTCCATGGAACTCGGAAGTCCCAGCGGCCTGAGGCAGGTGTGAGAAGCACCGCCATGCGGAGCACAGCTGCTCCGGGGAGGAAAGGGTCTGCGTTCCATAAACTTTTATATACCTGACATTTGCGTAGGAAGAGAGATATAGATCAATGTTATTAGAACACTTTTGTGCATGTGGGAAAATCAGTTAAAGGCCATAAACTCCCGTCTTTGCAAACACTACATAATACCTTTCAGGTGTTGATGGGGCTCCATATATAAACGGAACATGAAAATGAATAGGTGTGTTCCCTTCTTGACAAAAGAGGCTAATGGAACCCACCCAGCTCAAACTTCTCACACTGAATTGAAATTACACCTCTAAATCTCTGAGATAGCGAGAGGTAGGCATACCTCTTCGGTGTGAAGACACTGCAAAAATATTGGCCAAAGCGAAGATTTATAGGATGTCACTGAGCACCTTCCCTCTGACAATAAAGAAGACAGCGGGATGGTGAAACGGTGGTTGAGATTCAGAATAAATCACACGGCGCCATAATAATTCCACAGCACTTAGATCTCCCTTACTACCCCGCGTCCCGCATCCCAGCAGGTTGTATTTGAAGGGAATTATCGTTCTTCAAAGGGATCATAGTTTAGTGTTTAGAGTTTGAAGTTATAAAGAAATATTAAGAAGAAAAGTTCACAAGAAAGAAAGATTCAGCGAGGTAAATGCACTTTTAAGTTTTAGAGGCGATTGATATTTTCGTGAGCGTATTCTTTAAAAGGAAACTGAAAAGCGTAAACAGAGTGTGAGGAAAATGATTTTTTTTTTTTTTTTGGCTAGGTAAAACAAAGAATTGTATGAAACAAAAATTCCCAGTGGTAAATAGGTAACTATTAGTGATCAGAGCTTGTTTGATTTAAATTAGCATGGATTTTTTCAATGATAATATTGTTTCTTTATTCCGAGAAGGAGAGATAAAACTACCCATGATGATGAAAATTCTTACCTCTGAAAATGTTATCTTTCCAGTTATCTGTCTCCTTGCTCTAGCCTACCGATCTTTACTACACGTCAAAATCAGGCAGTCTTGAAACTTCCTGGAAAGAGAAGATGCTCTATCTATCACCTGTCTACATGCTATGCACTTAGCTCTGTCTTATAAATATATTTCACTTAACCTTTTAGGAAACTGTAGGTTAGGTCTTTCGCAGTTTAAAAAATGGCTGAGCTCAAAATAGGTTCAGTAGCATGGTGGGAAAGACTTTGGCAGCAAAGCTGTTTTAGTTATATTGGGACATCGAGGGGTGGCCCCAGAATAATGTGACATGGCAGTCCCTACGGCGGGGGTCCGAGATGAGACAGTGAGATTTCCGTAGCTGAATCTGTGTTGGGCTGTTGCTCCAAAGATAGAGGATCTGAAGGGTTTACCAGTAAAAATAAGTCAGCTTGAAAGGAAAAAAATGGTTGTATTGCTCCTTAAGATCTAAGATGTGATTAATAGCATTGCCATGAACTTGTTTTAGTCATAGGTAACTTATTCTTGGTGACCATCAAACTAGATATATATGCACTTGCTGCACTTGGAGACATTAGATGTCTTGGGAAGAACGCACTTCCTTAAGTTGTTACATGTGCTATTTTCCTGAAAATATCAGTTGCAAAGCCAAAGAGCCTGTAAAGAACAATCATGAAGGTTCTGCTTCCCTCTCTGCCATTTAAGAGTCAGCCCTTCTCTTGCTCCACACGGACACACCCAGCGGACCTAGCTCTGCTCTCACCGTGGGGTCCTCCTGGAGTGCGGAAACCTCTGGAGTTCCGAACTGTGAGATAATTTGAAATATTAGTGCAGGTGAGGAAAAAGGGAATGACCCCAGTGATAGATAGGGAATCTTCTTACAACTCAGGCACTCTGTAATTCTTAGCTTTCAGCAAATTTAAGGATGATCTAAAGACATTTTTAGCTGATAGCTTATTAAAAATTTTTGATGACAGATCACTCTGTGACTTTGGCTTATTAATCAAAAGAAGTTCAAGGAATTCAGTGGCATTACTAAGAGCCTATCGCGCTTTATTTATGAATCTGCATACATTTTCTATATACCCACATAAAAGAGAAAAGTAAAAATAAAATTGCTTCTGCTACTTTAATTACTCTGATAATAAGTAATAGTCATAAACAAATAAATCACTAATAAATATACCCATTCATTTTATTATTGGTCAAATTTTTAACAATGCTTATTTTCCCTGTGATAAATACTTAACAATTTAAATGTTAATAGATTTATTTTGATTGATTATTCACCACTAATCATTTTAATGGTTATTTAATCCTGATGAAAAACATGTTAACACTCAGCACTTTATGGTGCATTTAGTGAGCACTGACTGTTTGCTGGGTGCGGTTGTGGTTGCCATGGATGCAGGTGGAAGGATTGGAAACAGTGCAGCTTTTAGGAGTGACATGCGGCAGTGCAGGGCGAGAACCCTGGCAGCTGCTTTTCTGAAGCGAATGGCCCCAGGGCCGCCCTGGGTTCTCTCTGCGTTCCTGGCGCTCTGCTGAGAGTAGAGAACAGGAAGCAGCTTGGTCTCCCGGGGGTGGTGCAGGCAAGACCATCAGCAAAGAGAGCTCCTCCGCAGAAAGACCCCACAGCCTCTTTCAGAGCCCTGGGCGGAGCTGTGCTTACATGGTCTCCCTTCTTTGTCGAGCTCCGCTAACAATGACGCCTGTGATTGAACAGGGCAGTCAATGTTCTGGCTCTATTTCACAGTTTTTGGAGGAAAGGGAGCCGCAGAGCACATTTGTTCCTTTTGGAAGGAGGAAGGGAGAAAGAAAGGGAGAGAAACATCAATGTGTGGCTGCTTCTCACGTGGCCCCCACTGGCGACCTGGCCTGCAACCCGGGCATGTGCCGGACTGGGAATTGAACCTGCAACCCTGTGGTTTGCAGCCTGTGCTCAGTCCACTGAGCTACGCCGGCTGGGGCGGAAGCAGAGTTTCTTGATACGGTACACAGACACACCCCAAGGTCAAAGCTCATAAACAACAACACATTGCCATGTGTCAATTTACAATAAGGCGTACAATTTTAAAAACCAGAATACATTTCAAACCAGAACTAAAAGCTTTCTGTGCAATTTTAAGATTATACAAATTCAGAATTGTTTTGAAGAGTTACACATAAAAATTCTTATATTTCAAGCATATGTTGCATAGTAGAATGAATTTTGTGTGAATAAAAACAGGAGCAGGGTTCATCCATTCATATTTTGGTCCTAAGAACTCAGTCACTGGTACCCCATTGGGCCCAAGCTCCAGCTGCATGGGGCCATACCTTGCCAATAGCCGGCGGTGCCCTAAGTCTGAACAGGTGGCTAGAGAGCTTGGCACTTCTGGAGAATGAATGCGTCGTGACTGTCATTATTCTAAAAATGACTTCATAAGTGTCACACTGTTAATAATGGTTCAAAGAATTAGCATCTGGTTGATGTGATAGGTGTAGCCATGAGGGATTGCTCGTGCAGGAAATGCGCTGAAGGAACCTTTGACCACAACCCCGACGTCCCCTGTCCCCTGCCTGGCTGTGGGCACCTTGTGCAGTAGTCCTGCCTGGTGTTCCCTCAGAGCGCCCGAGGATGAGGAGCCGTGTGCGTTGTCGCTTCTTCGGTGGAACAGAAGAATGGGGTCATTTTGCATTTTAGACATTATGGTTCTTAAAGTACAATTGTGGGACCTTTAATGAGGTTTTAACTTTCAGTAACACTGAAGGTGTTACTGTTATAATAGTTTGGTCTGATTTATAATCAATATGTAAATGAGATAGGAGATTACCAAGGGACATTCAATGACATTAATTTTTTATAGACTGAACAGAAGTACTGGAGGAGACTTTGTGTAAACCATTTCACTCATGCCTCCATCGACAAGGAGGCATTTTATAGATTATCCTGACTTTTCATTTTTTTCCTGAATATTATTCTGACTTTTTATAGATTTTCTGACTGGGATTATCTTGGAATTTTGGTTTGGAAGTTAATGTTTAAAAAAAGCAATAAAGAGAAGGTTCTTAGATTACCAAATGTTATTTTATATATAGAACAAATGCAGCATTTAAAATCAGTGAGAAAGATATAATTGTTTTCCTGAGATTATGCTGGGACAATAGACTAGCATTTGGGAAAATCTATTGATAGTTTAAATGTAAAAGCAACATTTAATCATAACAATAAACACAATATAGGCTATATTTTAAAAACTGGATTAAAAAATTTAAATGATATTAAATGTGGACTCAATAAAAAAAAGAAAATCTTGGGTGTGAGCTATGGCCCCTGTCTCCCAGTCTCTGTGGGGGGAAGGCACCTGATGTCAATAAGCATCAGTTAGAAAATACTAAAAAAAATATGATCTCACATCTTAAACATTTGCTTAGGAGCTATTAATGATATCCATGTTTCAGCTGATGGAATTTTATCCAGTTACATTCCTGGACGTGCTTTCACACTGATTCCGGCGATGAAGCCCACAGCGAGGAGGGCAGGAGGACCCGTGACCAAATTGGACATAATGGTGACGATGGCAGCGCCCGCTGACGTACTTGAGAATTCTCCATTTGCAAAGCGTCACACGCTTATTCTCACACAGCCGCACATTTGTGCAGTTCTGTTAGGTTGCAGATTTGTCTCATCTCCTTGAAAAGTGCATTAGAGAATGGCATGTAGACATATAAACTACTTTGGTGTGAGCTTCAATAATTTTCCAGGATATCATGAAAAATACTGGTCAGGAAAACAAAAAACATATTGGTTATGAAAAAGAAATACCATCAGAAGGAAATTAGCCAGAAATCGCTCCAAAGTGCCTGCAAGAAATATACTAATACTTTCATCTTTTAAAAATATATATTGGGAAATACAATATGATGTAAATAACGCAAACCAAACTTTTCATGGCAGAAGTACTCAGTAGATAGGAACATACGCAGAACACTTCAGATGTGGCATTTCTACTACACGTCAGTTAAGAAGTACTGTAGAACCAGCCATGTGCCCTCGATCTGATTTGAGATAAATATAGGATTAGTCGAAAGCAGTATGCTCATTTATTCATTCGGCAACGTGCACTTGAATAAGCTTGGATTTGGGGGATCATTACTGTAGTTTTATTTCTAAATAGGTGGAAAAGTTATTTCCAAAGAGACTTACTGATGAATACTTGCAGTAAAGATGGGGACTAGTCAGTGTTCTCATTGTTAATACTACATCTGGAATATATGTTATAATAGAATACTTCCTTATGTTTTGAATTATTTTATCCTAATTAAATTTTGGTGTAAAAATGTGAAGAAACAAAACAAAGTGGTTTAGGATTATGATCATTACCAAATAATTATATCTGGAATTCTTTGTTTGTTGAAACTTGCCATCATTGGGCGCACCTCCGGTATGCTCCACATTGCATTTCAAGCAAACTTCGTGTGAACACTGAGACTTCAGGAGTCCAGTGAGTTTCTCCAGGATTTTTCTCATGACCATGTACCCTGCAAAGCAGCTCTCAGAGTTCAGTTTTCTTCTGGGCATTCATTAAGGGAACTGGAGTTTAGCAAGCCAAGTAAACAAAGCTCTTCATGAGAAATACGTACACCAGGAGATACTAAATAGGAAGTCCTGGGAGACCATTTATTGTTTTGTTCTTCATTGGTTGTTTGCTCTATTTTCCTAAAAGAATACAAGATAAATTGCCCTTTATTCTGTACATAAGCATATTTTTGTAATATTCTCCAATTACTACATTGGGAATAATTATATCATAGAGACTACTATCTTCCTAATGAATTAATGCAAAAAAGTGCTACAGTATGCTGTAAAGGCACTTATTAATCCTTGCAAACATTTACATTTTGCAAATGCTCTTTAAAGGAGAAGTTTTTATATCTTACATATTCCTCTAAAATATGTAAATTATTTTACAATAGTTTAATGACATTAAAATGCTAATTAATGATACTTAACAGAAATCAAGGGCTCTCACATGATGGGCTCCAAGTGGTAGGAAAATAGTTGATTTATTAGAACATAACATTTTCTCTTAAAGCTATTATGTAATGTATCTGGGTAGAATGGTGCATGATCTCAAGCATCAATAGCTCCTAGAAATAGTTGTTTTCCTAGCACCTTCTTACCTACTTTCTCTATGGAAACTTTTTTAAAACACCGCTTTTTAAAAAAACTCTTTCCACACCTCTTTATCTTTTGCTCATTAATGATCTTCCCTCATATTTCACCCAGAAATTAGATGTCTTGGGAACCTGTAACTTAACTTGCTCTAACCTACTTTCGGAGACATCTTCCTCATTGGAAAAGATCATCATGTAATGACCTTGAAAAATACTTTTCAATGGTGTCTCATTATGGTTATAATTTGTTGCCTGTGCTGTAGATGGGATCATGCAAGATGCGTTTTCAGCGACCTTGCTTGTCTGAATTAGCACAGCTGCATCTCGAAACTTCAGAATTCCCAGGCTCCTTTGCAGGTAGAACCCAATGGGACACTTCTGGACCCTGAGCTATAGGAAAATCCCTGGCCGAGTCAAGGGTGACAACGCTTTCTCCCTTCTGCAATAAAGATCCAGATTTTTTTTGTAGGAGAGGATATTTTGAGCACAAATCTCAAATGATACAGTGCTGAACATGTTATTTATAGTATAAATATTAGACACAAGGTTTTAAAATGCCCTGGCATCATGTATTTATGTGCTACCTCACACTCTTCATAGAAGGGAGGGTAGTTACTGTTTCACTTTTACACCTGAGAAAACACTTATTGGAAAAGAAGTTTGACTGTCCTCAGGTCACAGAGTTAAAAAATAACAGACTTGTACACATTTTCAGAACATTCTGACCTCGGAACTCATCTGCGTAGATATTACTCAGCATTGCTGTGGTTTCCCAGTCCTTCACGGCTCTCCCTTTCCAGCCTCCTCAGTATGCCCTTCTGAATGCTTTCTCTTTTTCCCATTTATCTTAAAAGAATATCAACTCTCTCTCCATCACTGTAACACATGCTCTGCTGTCTTTTCATTGAGTTTTTGCAGGTAATCCTCGCTCTTGCTCCCCTTTCCCCTTTCCATCTGGTGGCTCTGCTGCAGCGTTTCAAACTGCCTCACCACTTGATTTGCTTAGTGGTCTTTGCGTTATACTCTCATATACTCCGATGCTTCTCTTATTATGGTCCTCGCTATTGAAAACCTGTTTGTGTTAATCAGCTTAACAATAACCCACAACCTTCAGACATAACCAGAGACATTGAAATTAAGAATAGTCTAACAATAGCCAGGGGGGAGTGGGGAGGGGACAATGGGGAGAAGGGTTTTCAGGAATCACGGTAGAGGTCACATGGACAGAACTAAGGGGGAGGAGGGAGACTGGGGAGGGAGGTGGGGTTGGAGGGGAAGGGAGGAGGGGAGGGGAGACACTGCAAATAACTGTAATTGAACAACAATAAAGTAATTATTTAAAAAAAAACCTGTTTGTGCCTCAGCTTCAGCAGCCACCTGGGAATCCAGGGCATAAGCCCCCCGTCACCATGGTGGTTGTAAACCAAACACATGGCCCATGAGAGTGAAGAAAACAGACTGACTCAGAGGGAAGAAAAATGCGATCTGGAAATTTGGGATTCAATTTCCAACCCAGAGAGTAACAAGAAGATAGTTCCTTTTTCTCAAGTATAGACAGTTTTGGCCAAAAATTGTCCATATACTTTCAATGTGCTGTATTGATGTCACTATGTAACTGAAACCTAATGATAAAGACAATTTAACATTTAACACTGTCCCATTATATGAGTATATTTTAACACCCTAATGTCCTAAGCAAGTCAATGGGATGAATCTAGAGACATTGTCTAAAAAATATTAGATAGATGTGTATGTGTGTGTGTGTGTGTGTGTATAGCAGTATATGTAACAGTCTTATGAAACTTGAACTATATACATAGGTAGTGTGAATCATTAATATTTATAAATTTAAAGATTAAGGTAAAAAAGTTCAAAGTTGAGATAATAATTTTATACTTGAAACCTATATAATTTTATTAACCAATGACAGACACCCCCATAAATTTAATAAAAACTTAAAAACACAATTTTTCCATGGTACCTCCTAGGACCAAACAAAAGTCTAAATAAAATTATTTTAGCACAGCTTTAAAAAGCTAAACTTTTCACAATTAAAAGTTCAATTTCAGATTTCTTACACTTTTTACTAAAACATTAATTAACATGAATCAATTTTTTTTATATTCTCTAGGGATTCAAGATCAAATTAGATTTTACTATCCAAATACTATGTTTAATTAAATGAGTAAAGGTAAAGTAATAAGGTATTTTTATGTGCAGAAATTGATCCATATATTAAGCAGATTAAAAATTAAGTGGGTTATATAAAAATGTTTTCATGCAAAGGCTTACAGTATTTTAATAGATATCTAAACTATGTTAATTGAAAAATCAGGATTTCAGTTAGCTAAAAATGTTTTACATTTTTACAAAGTTTAATAACTTTACCGGTATCACATATGTTACTTGAAATATATCACCTATAAAATGTTACCAGGACTAAGAAATTCAACTTTATGAATTAAGAAGTAGTGTGTGAATTACGTTCATTTCATGCTTTATAAAAACAGTTCATACCTCATAAAGGCAACAGGAAGTTGTTTTAATGAACTTTTGCATAATTGCCCCTGTGCTTTAATATAGCCTGTAGGAAGTTATAGAAGTCATCATTTTATATCTATAATATAAGACGGGAAGTTTATTGACACTTTGACAACTGACTTGTGCCCTTCCCTAAATTTATTTTATGTTTAAAAAAATCATCTCCTTCCTCTTTTGGGTCATTGCTATTTCTCATTTCTGTTACTGGCAGCCCAAACAACTATGTCAGAACTGTGTGATTTCTTTAGTGTCTGTGTGTGAAAATATGTTTCTTTGGAACTTTTGACTAAACAAAGTGCATGCAATCTCAGAGGTTAAGTGAGCGATGAAGTGTCTTTGAATTGCTAGGACACAATCGCTTCTCCATCTTCTGGTCTAGAAGAATCTATTCAAATAAGTATTGAAAAAATAAGCCATCTCCTTTCTTAACAGATTTATTTAATGTTTTTCTCAGATGCCTGTGCTGCTTTGAGGTTTATGCCTATGGCAAAAACAAATGGTTGAATTTAAGCATTTTATCAATTTCCTTTTCATTGTTATAAGCTGTACATACCACTTATTAAGACTTCATAGTGGATGACATTAGTTCATCCTCCTTCCAAAGCATCACAGGTTTAATTCTTTTCCATATTGAATAAATAAAAGGTAAGGTTGTAATAAAGACAAAATATTTACAATATGCCAAGCACTATGCTAAGTCCCTGATCTATATTAACTTCTGTAATTCTAATGATAAATCTTATGAGTAGAAACTAGTTACACACAGTCCCCATAGTGAGGAGAATAAACTGAGGAGCGGAGATTATGTGATGCGCCCAAGGTCACACGAGTAGTTATTAGCAGAACTAGAATTTGTAACTGTGCACTATGGCCTTGGAGTCTATACTCTGAATGCTCACCTTTTCCTCACCCCCCTCCCACTGCACTCTCCTTTTCAGTTTGCTCCATAGGGGGTTTCTTTGATAGGTCCCAGAGGTAGCCCCCCAAACCATGGCTTGTTGCCAAGGTAGGATAAACGTGGCTGAATAGCTCCTGTAGACAGGAAAGGGCGAATCTGTGACAGTAGGAGTGGCTAGTCTTTAATAACCAGCTAGCATCGGCCAGTTTCCAAGTTAATTGAAGTGAACGAAAGCTTCCCCACAAGTTAAAAGAAAATGCATTGAGATAGACAGTAGGTGGCCATCTCTCCAGTCCTGTGGAAAAAAAAGAAACATCATCTTTCTCCTTCAGTCCCACTCATTAGCATTTTGGTTTGTTTTTAATGATCAGATGGTAAAGGAGATGACCTAAAGGGTGGCAGTGAAGAGCATGATAGAAGACTTGCAGACCAAAGGAATGACTGTGCATCACGAATTCTGATTACAGTACTACATCATCACTGTGCGGATGATTTAGAAAATCTCGTACTTATTTTCCCCCTTAGAAGAAATGCATGTCATAAATTCTGTCCAAAACTTATTTTTCAAATATGTTTCCAAACTACCTTTTATGTCAAAATTACACACTTTGGTTACAAATACTACCATTATGTGTGTGTGCATAAATATGTCTCACTCCTGTGATAATGGTTCCTGGCTCACAGCTCTCAAAACCCTGGGAATATCCAAGGGTTAAGAGTGACAAAGATGTCTTTTGATTTGCTCACGAGGTCACTTCTAGAAAACACCTAAGGGTGGACTGGGGCAGGTTGATGGCGGAGCCAGCATGTGATTATATGCAGTTGGAAGTTTCAGTCCCATCCCCGAGGGAAGAGGAGGGGAAGACAGAGGTAGGAGATGGGATGATGATTTGATCAATCATGCCTAGGTGGCGAAGTCTCCACTCAAACCCAAAGGGAAGGGTTCGGAGGGCTCCCAGGTTGGTGACCACTCCGGGACGAGGGGGGAGTGGCACTCTCAGAGAGAGCCCCTTAGCCCTCCGCCCTTCCCCCCTTCCTGGCTCTGTGCGTCTCTTCTATCTGGCTATTCCTGAGTTGTATCCTTTCAAAATAACCAATGATCTAATATGTATAAAGGCTAAGGAAAGTGATACTCTGCAGTAAAATCACAGAAAATATGGTGACGGAATGTTAATTACCTATGACTTTTAATAGGTGGCACTTTCAGGAATCATTAGGTGAAACACATTAGTACCTGAGCTTCATTATGTTTAACAAAGGAAGGCACATGCGTACTTATTTTTTCACATTTATTTTTAAAGGCACGGCGAGTATTCTGTATAGTTAATGATGTAAACTATTCAGAAATGACTTCTATTGAAAAGAATGTGTACCAAATATTTAGGAACCCATTCTTCTATTATTTCTGTAAGTACCAATTTAAGCCCAGTTACATGCCACTGGGAATATTCCTTTCATGAAAGTCAAATAAACAAAGTGAAAAATAATAAAGCATACAGCACTCTGCTCGAGACAGGCAGAGTAAAAAGGTGTTCTTCCCCTATTTACTCGAACAGTATGCTTTAAATGAAAGGCATTTAGTTCTATAATTTCATAAAGTACATATAAGTAGTTTTCTTTTAAAATAGCATGCTCCAAATTATGTTCTTCAAATGAAATTATGATAAGCACATATTCACAAGCATGGAATGTGATTACCTTTACAAGGGATATTATGGAAGATAGAATTCTTTTGATAGTGTAACCCCACAGTTAATCCCACCAAAAGAATGTTATTAAGGTGTATTATTTGTTCCTTGAGTTTGGGTGCAATGAGGGGAAATGCAGAAAAGTATAAATAAGTTCCGTTTCCTGTATAGTTTAGCATGCTCTTGGATAGAAAAGACTAATCTGTTTATGTAAAGACATAGGTAAAATATAAGCAGAATGCACATTTGAAATGATGAATTGGAGAATCATTTGTCTTGCTGATGTGATAATGCAAGGTATCGATTCTGTATAACATAACCTGTAATTTAAAATAATGTCTTTTCTTAACTAAAGGCTTAAGGAAAATTTACTATTTCTATGGAGCCTGGAGTTTTAAGGCAAATTAAATAGATAATATCTGAATAGCAAGTAATTTCTCCTCAGACTGTTATCTAAGGTCTTTCTAGAATCGGACTTTGTCTTCTCTGGCAGAATATTGTTTACCTCAGATGCAGATGCCAGGATGACTTTCCAAATTACTGATTTGCAGCTTGAGATATTAGTTTGAGGCATATTTTGATATTATATGTGTCTCAAAATAATATATATTATTATGTTTGATACATGTCAAAATAATATATATATAATTTATATATATATATATATATATATATATATATATATATATATATATAATTGCTCCTCTAGAGGAATACATACATTTTCCTTTCCCATATTTTGAAGTTCATGAACAGTCTCAGAAAGTGTGTGCCCTGTGGTGTGTTAGGTGAAGGTCAAGAGTGGGGTCATGGGCTGAAGTTTTGAGGAAGGGCTTTCTAAGTATACTTACTAGTACATAGCTGTGTTCTGACACACAGTTCGGTTATGCATGCATAGGCTTTTCAAGATGGTTAAGACTCTCCGTAAAGAGGAAATTCTCAAAAATGTAAAATATAACATCAAAGTTAAGCGCTAGTTTTTACTAAATATTCCAGACTATCATGACTATAAGCCATCATGTACATATATATATAATATATAACTAAATATATTATAACTCTATATTATATATACAGCTTCACCCCAGAGAAGTATTAGGGATGTTTCTGACCACCCAACATCATTACTATTGCACATCTTTTCATTATTTCATAGGAAAACCAATACTATAACACATTCTTTGAAAAATGTAATATCCTATACTGGCCTCTCCAGATAAAATTTTTTCACAGATCAATTTTTACAGAATGTGATACATTGTTCATTTCTCTTACAGTGGAATTTCAATATAAATTATAGGAGTGAAGAATTTTACCATTTTGAATGTCACTAACAATTCTATTTTGGATTTCATGAAATATTAAATGAAAATGAGGTTCTAAAAGGGCCTTAAAACCTCAGCAGGATCTGAGCAATAAGAAAAAGAAACTCATGAATGACATGGATTAGCACAGGGTCAAATAATGGTTGCAGAGGAAGTGGGTGGCCCTCTCCCCTCTCCTGACCGGTCTGTTGCCTGAGAAACAAAGCTGAATGATTGCGCGAATGACCTTATGCCCATGGATTTCAATTGATGAAATTGCTAGGACTGCAATCTATGCAGAACAAGAAAGCTAGTGGTTAAGATGGCTTTATTAGGTAAAATAGAAAAGTTTAAAATACTTACTGTACTCTCCAAGAGTTTTTTTTTTTTAAAGTAAATTATTGTCACAATCTTCAGCCTGTGTTATTAAAGTCCCTTTCCTATCGAGTCGCAAGATTGTAATACAACCAGTCAACCAGCATGCTGATTAAACACCTCTATTTCCACATATCTATGCAGGAAGCTGTTCTCCGAGTCAACTCTGGCTCCTACCAGTAGAACTAAATTTGATTCCAGCAGACATCCAGATGGTATCAGTAGGGTGTCGCTTTGGCGAGCAGTGAAGAGTTTATTAACTGGTCTCTGTCTGCTGGACTTCCAGCAAGAACGAATGCCGCACAAGCAGCCACAGAACGCCTTCACAGAGTTGGCCAAACACATCTCTCTCATAAATTTACAGCACGGAGGAGCTGGCGGTGCATTACCTGTGACCATTATAATAGCCCTCTGTGAAAATACCAAGTATTCACTAAAAGTATAAAAGCGTCGCCTCTTCCTGAGAAAATAACCTTGGACTCCCTATACAACCCTGTGGGAATTCCTGTCACATTTTAAGGAGCATGTCTCTTCACATAGATGAATTCGTTTACGAGTTTGTTGCTACAAGAGTAGTTCGTAGTTCTAATTTATTGTTTCTTCTTTGAGTTCTATGTGTTTATTATACTTGAATAAAGCATTGTGAGTTCATTGTAATGATGAAGAAAATCAATTAGAAAATGATAAAAAAAAAACCTTATGTCTATAATGGAATCTCTAGAAATGGGTATATATATATCTCCTAGAATATGAGAGTCATGCTACCATTATGAATAATATCGAATAACAACTATTATGGAATACAAGAGGACTTTATTCATTCACAAATATTTATATGGAAGATCCTATTCTAGTTCTTGGAACGATATTTTTTTTTATATTTATATCTGTATCCTTATATCTATCTCTGACTATTGTCCATAACAGACTTAAAAATGAATATTAAACAAACAAAAATAAGTAGTTGTGGCTATTATAATATAACAATTAAATACTTGATAGAATTCTTAGATGAATATATTTTATCTGTCTTTAACTGAGTTTAGTATTAAGATAATGGTAGTTTCATAGAATGAATTAGTAAGTTTTTCCTCTACTTTATATCCTGGAAGAGATTGTAGAAAACTGAAAGGTTATCTTTTTTCAGTTTTTGTTTTATCCTCACCGAAGGACATGCTTAAAACTCAAAACCTAGGCATGTGCCCTAACTGGGAATTGAACTCGTGACCTTTCTGTTTATGGGATGACACTAACCAATTGAGCCACAGCAACCAGGGATAGAAAGGTGACTTTTTATCCATTCACTTTCATACATAGACACAGTAAGAATTTGACATCTGTTTTTCTGTTAGTTTTGCAAGAATTTTTTATTTCACATAATTGATTTCATTTTCCTTTTTTATACTATTCTTAATATTCTTTCAATGCCCATGAGCTCAATAGTGATGACCCCTTTTTAAATTATGATATTGGTACTATGTGTCTCTCTTTTTTCTCTTGGTTAGTTTGGCTGCACCTTTATCAATTTCATTGATCTTTCAGTTTCATTGATTTTCTCTATTTTCTCCTGTTTTCATATCCATTGATTTCTGCTATAACTGTGATTTTTCTTTTAGGCTGCTTGCTGCAAGCTAAATGTGTATTTTTTTCTCTAGTTTTCTAAAGGGAAGCTTAGGTTATTGATTTAAGATTTTTCCTCTTTTGTGTTATACATATTTAATTCCATAGAGTTTCCTCTAAGCACTGTTTGCTCTGCACCCCACAGGTTTTGGTGAGTTGTAGTTTTAGTATTGCTTATTTCAAAATATGCTTTTTAAATGTCACTTAAGACTTTTTATTGGCACATGTACTGTTTAGAATTGTCATGTTTAATATCCAACCATCTTTTTGTCACTGATTTACAGTTTAATTCCATCATGGTTTGACAGCACACTTTATATGATTTGTCAGTAAGAAACAAATTTGGACTTAAGAGACGCTGTACTTGAAAGAATTCATGTAGGAGAGGGGGACTGGAGTCACACCGTAGGGATGACGGGATTATTGCACTGGGGGGAGGTTCCGACTGAGAACTGTAGCAGTTTCGCAGGTTCGGCAGAAAGGTCTGTCCTACAGACAGGCGGGGAACAAGGCGGGAAAGACTTGGCGTGGGCAGTGGTGGAGCTAAGGTGGGGAGAGCAGGTGGTACAGGTGTTTTACCTTGATGTCAGCCTGTACTGGGCAGGCCTTAAGGATTTGTGTGCTGGCTCAGTCTGAGCGTGAGCATGGGTCGAAGTTCGGGAATCTGGTAGGTGGAGAAACTCTTAACCAAATTTGGTAAACACCCATTTTGTTCTGTTTGACCAGTGGGGACAAAGGGCCCAGCTAATTAGTCATGAGGCGAAGATGGGAATTTGGAAGGTCTTTTCCTGGTGTTGTCACAGGGGAACAAGGAGGTGCCTGTGAGACATACCTGGGCCGTGAAGTGGAGGATGTTCCTGTGCAGTAAGCCTTCTCTGTGGCAAAACGGAGGGGGGTGCTTGGGAGACATAATGAGCCTCTCTGTGTTCTAGTTGTCCAAGGCTCGGGGACAAGTCAGCTTCTGCTTTTGTAAGTTGTTCAAATGTGGTCTTGGACAACATTCCTATAAGTTCTGGAAGAGTGTGCTTTCAGCTGTTGGATGGAATATTCTGTAAATTTCTGTTATGTCAACGTGAGGGATGATGCTGTCCAAGTCAACTAGCATCTTACTGATTCACTCCCCACTCTTCTATCGGTTACGTAAATGGAGTCTCTAACTATGCTAAGATTTGTCTCTTTCTCTTCTTAGTCTTACCAATTTTTGCCTCATATATTTGACACATTAATATACATAAAATTCAAAAATTGCTGTCTTGGAGAATTGACTCCTTTGTCAGTATATAATGTCCTCTTTATCCTTGATAATTTTTCTCGTTCTGAAGTTGGTTTGGTGAGAATTTAACAAAGCTGTTCCAGGTACCATGCTGAAACTCATCTTTTCTGATTGGCGTTAGCTTGGTTGGTATATTGTCCTCTATCTCCACTTACAATCTGCCCCCGTCTTTATATTTAAATGGAGTTGATTATAGACAGTATGTAGTTGTATTGTTGGTTATCCTTGATTACAATTGCTGTCTTTTAATTGATGTATATAAAGCACAAACATGTGAAGAGATTATGAATATATTTGGATTATATGTGTCATGTTTGTAATTACTTTCTACTCTTTGGAATTGTTCTTTATTTTCTCTTTCTCTCTTTTGGGGATTTAAATGAGAATTTTATTTAATTCTATTTTGTCTCTCTTTGGATATCAATTGTATATATTTTTTAAAAAATTGAGTGCTTACTTTTGGATTTGAAATCTATGTTTATAACCAAGTCTACCATCCAGTAACATCATGCCCCTGCATGGCAGTGCGCCACCCCTGTTGCCGGTGACACTGATGTCATAAACTGCACTCACCCAGACACTGTCATTACCCGACAGATTGCTGCCATTGCTACTCTAAACGGCTCTAATTTGTATCAATTACGAATAAGGGAAATCAAAGATTCTATTTTACTTTCTTTCTTTCCCCCCATTTTGAGTCTTCTTTCTTTTTTTACGTGGATCCACACTTCTTACCTTTATTATTCTTCTGTTCCTGAACTTTTAAAAAACATTTCTTGCAGGGCAGGTCTGCTGGTGATCTCTCTCAGGGC
This sequence comes from Micronycteris hirsuta, assembly GCA_004026765.1. NCBI lineage: Eukaryota > Metazoa > Chordata > Mammalia > Chiroptera > Phyllostomidae > Micronycteris > Micronycteris hirsuta. Next base: position 2,898 of record PVJI01021047.1, on the reverse strand, counting down.
ACTTTTTTATTTATTTTATTTTTTGTCTTAGGTATTTTGTATTTTTCCTTCACTTTGGAAAGATAATTTCTCTGCATATAGAATATAAGATCTACAAATTGGTGATATTAGGCTGCTGCATTATTCTGACTCATTACCTGGCATTAGCCACACTGCTAGGTCTGTTCAGAACTTTTCAAACCAAAAGTAAAAATAAGGCTTTCCCAGAACCACACATGGATTCAATAATTTGCTATACGCATATATAGGACTCACTGAAACCTATTATTCCTGTGGATACATTCATTCCAGAGAAAAAAATACAATTAACCCGTCAAAGCAAGGGATACTTAGGAAAAAACCTAGGAGTTCACCAAACATGGAGCTTCTGGTCAACCTCTGCCTCGGAGTCGTGGGCAGCGTCGCCTGCTGCAGACACCCTGTATGATAATGTGCAGACGGCTCTGCTGACCAGGGAAACTCAGCCCAGCTTTGGGGGCCAGGCTTCTCACTGGATTTCCACTGCACAGTCCCCACTTGATTGATTCATTGGCCATGTGGCTGTACTTAAACTTTAGATTCCCCCGTTCCTAAAGGATGAAATGACATTAAACAGTTGGGGGGACCCATCACTAGTCACCTCCTTAGCGTCAAACGTCATGTGATCAAAGAGGTCACCATAAACACCAAAAGCACTCCAGTCCGCGGGGAGATTCGAAGGGTTTAGAGGTTACCTCCCCAGACGTGGGTCCAGGGCTGGACCTTCTTTTGGTTGAGGCCACATCTCTTACTACACAGCAAAGGTCATAATCTTTTAAATTTGATTATTAACAAATATTTATATCATAAAAATAATTTATATATCCACTTAGTACTCTAGCTAAGTAGTAATGCACTTCAACTGGAAACCCCATTTTCTCTGTATTTCCAAACAGCGGATGGGGGACGTTGTGGAAAAGCAGAGGGTGGTAGAGAATGCAATCGTGGTTTGAATTATGTAGATGACTCCACCCGAGGACACCGTTTTAGAGAGGATGTGGCAGCAAAAAGAAACCCTCCAAATTGTGTATTTCTCTTAGTTCCTTTGTCAACGAGCAAGCCACCCATGTGCAGTGCTCTGAGAGACTTGTTTCGGTCCACTTCCTGGTGGGGCCAGGGGCCGATAGAGATTTCAGAGCCCTGACGATGATGGAGAGGCAAACTCAGCCACTGAGCTGTGCCGATGTGTGAGATGACAATCAAGTGTCTTCAATTTCGACACTGACATAGTCATACCTGGCATCCAAGTATTCTATTGGTTTGGTGCCCCCAAAGAAAGAGAACCAGTAGGATATATGATAACTCTAGAGAGATTTACTATGAGGGACTGGCCCATGGAAGCATTGCTGTTCTAGCCTGAATCCAGAGGCCTGAGAAGCAGAGAACCGATGGTGTAAGTTTAAGCCTGGGTCCAAAGGAGGAGTGGACTGACATCCCAGCTCAAAGATACCCAGGCAGACAGAGTTCTTGCTTACTCAGTCCTTCCTTCTCTCCAGGCCTTCAGTGGATGGCATGAGACTTACTCATCTCTGCGTGGGGACAGTCAGATTACTCAGTTTATTGAGCAAATATTTATCTCCTCCAGAAATATCCTCAAGCTAACCGAGATATAATGTTTAAAAATCTTCTACCCATTGGCCCAGTCAGGTTGACACATATTAACCATCATGAGAACCATATCTTAGAAACAAGACATGTATCCCATGAGTAAGAGCAAAACGAAAGCAGACCTTAGCTAACAAAGACCAATGCCACCAAACCTCGATCGTGTCCAGGAGATCGGCAAGAAATGGAACTACTTGCTAGAAAAAATAAAATTTTGGAATGGTGTCACAAAAGTAAAATAAAAAAAATCTGCAATGATCATGTACAGGAGCCAACAGATAATAAAAAATAGGTGAACACGGACTTAGAGGGAATATATAACAGCATACCTGGACATCATTAAGGTATTGAGTTAGTAAACAACACAAATAATGATGATTAATGTATTAAAATTGAGAAAGATGATATAAGATGGGGGTAAAAATATAAAGTTGGAACATGAAGTTGAATTAGGAAAGGATGAAATGGGTGCTCTCCATCCAAAGGACCCTATTAGCAATTCTCTGATGGGCACTTTCACCTGCAGAACACAACAGAATCTGGACTGGATGACAGTGAAGACACAGGACAGGATCCGAGAGAAAATGAAGAGATGGGAATGATACGTGCTTGTCAGTATCAGTGGGGCAAGTCAGGGTGACCGAGCGTTTCCAAACTGCAGATGCTGGGGAGGGAGAAACGCCTGCAGGGCCCAAGGAGAAGACCCCTTGGAGGGACTGATGAGCTAACCTGCGAAGTGTAAGAAACAGGAAAAGGCTGCTGTGTTTCGCCCTCAGGTGTGGCGTTATTTGTTCTGCAGTATTCTGCCGTGACAAAACCCCAAACATGCTGAAAATGTCACCTGGCTTTTTCATTCATTTGGGCATGGTAAATTATGGAAAGAGACATGTGAACAAAAGCAGCATCTGTTTAGCTAACAAGCAGAATTCAGAGAATATTTCGAGAGGCGGAGCATGCTATAGTAAAAAATACAACTATCCTAATACCCAGGCTAGCAAAAGATTCGAATATAAAATGGCCTTAAGGTGAAGACCAAATCAAGGGCATGATGGAAAGACTTTTGTTAATATCTCAGGAAGATTTAAGGCAGAGCCTGGGACCCACTCAGCTGGAGGCAAGTAAGCCCAAGACTCCTGAGGGCATCTGTACACAGCAATCTGACACCCACCCAAGGAAGCCAGAGGTCCCTCTGGAGAAGAATCATGGATGTGGCTTTAGTGGCCCTTCACCGGACCACAGCCACAGGTCTAAGGAGGACACAAACTTCTTAGAGAA
>PVJI01021046.1:0-27804 GCA_004026765.1 Micronycteris hirsuta | reverse complement strand
GGTATAGCTGTAGTAAGTAAGTGGAGAGCTTCCTTTGTATAGTACAAACAATATGACTTGAGATTTAGTATGCGGTTAAGCTTATAGTGGTGACTTCATGACCGTGGGTGTGAGAAAGTTGGACAAAAGAAAAAAGAGTGATTAAGGATTCAGGGAAATATTTACTTTGTGCCAAAAGCGCATTTTCTCAGTAGTGGACTACAGAAAGGAATAGATCTGGGCTGGGGCTGCGGAAGGGAGGCAATGGAAAATGATAAGATGACTTACCAGTCCGGTCTTGCAGGAACACCACCTCAAGTCTCCTGACATAGTGTTTGTTTTCTTCCTCCACACCTCTCTTATTACCTTGAGAACACCATATAAGTCACTGAGCATTTTAAACAATTGTGCTGACGACAACACCACATTCAAAGTATTTTCAAACTTTCAAAGGACTTTTATGACATTTAATCTGATTCTCCTTTATCTTTCTAAAACCCTGTCTCCCATGTTATAGGCGAGGAGACGGAGCCTTGTATCTGAGGTTCCTTGTGACCCAGTAGCAGAAGATGCGGAACAAGAACCCAGTGTTTCTAACCTCAGTCACTGGCTTCCCTCCTTGATCAGTAGATGCTTTTTTTCTCTTTCTCTCTTCAATAAATAAATAATTCTAGCATAGGAGAAAATGTACAACATTTAGATGCCTAAAATAAATAAATGCTATTTTTTTTCAGATTTTGAACTGAGTAATCTTATATGTTCTTATATCTAGAGTTTGATTTTGCTTTGATGATTCTCTTACACATTCATCAAAGGTTTTTCTAATGGTCCCCACAGTATTACCACGGTTATTTTTTGTTCTTAAATTATCATCTCCCTTTACATCTGCCTTCAGTCTTATAAAATAGCTGCCAAGTCCCTAACCTTCCCTCCGTGATCTTTTAACTGGATTCACATGCCTCATTAATAAGGATGAAACTCTTGGTTTATAGTTCATCTATGTTTTCAGTAAGATCCTTGATTATCTCATTTCTTTGAACTTCTACTACAATTGTTTTTCCTGCCATTTCTTATGGAGAACCCCAAAATTCATTACATCACTCAGTCCTTCATTGATTTGTTGGAGGAAAAAAATATAATATTGCCTCTGAACCTCACTGAAATGTCAGGGGACCATGAGTTGTGTTTGACACTCTTTGTTCTAATATATCTCACATTCTAAGTGACTACTCAAAACATAAAACATACTGCAAATAACTTCAGTCAGCCTCTCTTCCCACCTGCAACAACAGTTCTGACCACCCTATTATCTTTAATGTGTTAGTGGAAACAGCATGCCTCTTACTTTCCACATTTTACCCTCTACCTTTGCTCCTAACTGCATTGATAATATTTCATAAATTTACCCAATTTACATTTCTGTTGCTGTCTTTGTCTCTTCTTCACCACTATTTTTTCCTCTGACCCAAAAACTTGTTCATCTATCCTATTCATACACTTCCTTTAGTCACAGTCCGCCATGAAGTCCCTATATATCCAAGTTCATAGCCTGGTTACAAACTTGTTTTCTCAACATTTTTACCCCTCAGCCCCCTTTCAACCTGACTTTGATCCCATGTAACTGCCCCTTCCAAGGTCATTGATGACTTTCCATAGCTTTTTATCAATCTCCACTTACAAAAACCTCTCCTGCAGTATCTGTCGCTCTTAACTAGCCTTTTGTCCTGCTCTCCCAAGTTTTAAGTAAGTTCGATACCATTCACTTCCCCATTGTCTTTCTCTTGAAGGTAGATGATGCCTAAGACCTTTGCTATTAAGCACAAACACTCTGGTAGTCCAAGGAGACTAGGCAGATAGTCAAATACCATCCTGGGGCGAGAGGAAGTGCTGTGGGAGCTGGGCGACCATCAGAGAAATTATGTATCTCACCAAGAAAGAGAAAATAGAGAAAATATACTGGGATCATGACAAGCCTAACTGTGTAAAACTATAAAAAAAGCCTAACCCCAAATCCCAGAGGACAATTCTGGAATATCCCCTGTTGCTATCTGGTCTATTCGCCAACTGAAATATTATTTATTTAGGAAGAAAAATGTTTGTTTTTATTCTGCAAGAAGGCGACTGGTCTAGGAACTAAAAGGCATACAGGCTTTCACTGTCCATGAGAAAGAAAACCTAATTAGGAGATGGAATCACAGAAAGGAGAGTACAGTATCCAATTCATTTTTATGGCCTGGGAGGAAAAAGTCATCAAGTTAAAGCTGCTTTTGCGCTGCACACACTCACATGTTGACAGCTGAGTCCGAAGAATTTACACTGTGGGAAAACAGTCATTGCCCGCAGCTCTGTACTTCATCTCTGCAAATGGGTAGTGCGTTTGAGAATTCCGTTATCAGTCTCTCAGCACTAAACGTGAGAACTGATTTTACCAAATTAGCACAAAGGGTACATTTGACAGGGTGCAGAAACCAGAGCTGCTGGGAGATGGGGACACAGACACCTCTGAGAAAGAGCCGAACGACTGTGTGAATCACAGCTTCATGGATTCAAGTACTGTTTCAGAATAAAGTTAGAAACATAATGTTTACACGTTCATGCATAAAATGAATGAGTGCGGAGTCGTGAATAGACTACACAATCATTTGTGCTTCCAGAAGTAATAAATTGCCTTGTATGGCACTTTATTAAAATTAATTTTGGCACAGGACTTACTTTATTTTCTCAAATTAATTCAAACTATTAATTTTGGAAGAATTCGTTGTCCTATTTTAATGACTTTTACTATCTTTCTAAGTAAAATTTTTAAAAATTGTCTAGAATTGGACCTTGAAATATCTGATTTTAATGGAATTTCACTACTTTATAATTACTGGCTAAATTTCCATTTTTGTAATAGTATTAGTAATAGTTTAAATTCAGTTTTATTTAACAAGAAATATTAGGAATGAGTAATATATTTAGGTAAAGAAATAAAAATTATTTTTTAAAAAATTATCATTGACACTAGCTCCTCATTGAAGCCTGATAGATGTTAGGAAACCTTTTGATTCCAGAAAAATGTACTGGTGTGTATTTGCTGTGATGTCCCAAATTCAGAATGCTTTTCCTTGTGCTTCATAAATTTTCTCAATATTATATATTTTTTAAACTTAAGCTCCAGTTTTGGCTTACTAGCAATGTGAGGATTAGGTAAAAATGTTCTTTATATATTCATAATAAGGATACAAAATAAGTTTATGCTATTGTTATAGTACTGATGTCTTAACATTTATTATGTAATTACTACTACCTAGTTCTTGTACATATCAGGCATTCATTAGAGCAGATGTATGGCTAACCCACATTTATTTTCCTATTTGATGGACACTATTTTCAGTATTGTTTATGTCTTGAATTAATATTGGAAGGCTACATGTTATGGAGGAAAGACCATAGTCTTTAGAGTAAGACAAAGTTTCACCTTATTCTGGATCTTACTTTTAATGAAATGATACTACTAAGTCTGACTTATAGATGTGAAAAATATGACCTCATGATAACCTATAAAAAGTACTAAGCAAGTGATGGGCATGTAGTAAGCATTTAATAAATGTGAATTTCCTCGGCATCTTTTTTCTTCCACTTCCATTGGGTGGAGCATACTTTGGAAGCTTTGTCAGGTTCATTTTGCGAGTGATTATATTTGAGTCGGGGTGAAAGGGCAGTCACAGTAGGGTTTAATATAAAACCGCACGAATCCTTGAGAGAACCAAGGCCCAGTGAACACAAACAGACCTAATTACAGCGCCCAGAGTGTGAGGCCTTCCCACTCATTTCAGAAAGACCTGTTTTCTTTTAGTGGATTTCCTAAAAGGATTGTGCCTGTGGATAGAACAACCCACTTGCTTTTTTCTGTAATTGAAATGGTATGCAAGTCATCATTCCACTTCCTCTCACTTGTAACACCCTCATACCAGCCTGGCCTCCCCTTATTGGAATGAGCACAGCTTCCCCTGTGGTCATGTACCAAGCTATTTCACGTTCTCTGAAGATTCACATTTCTCCACAAGGCAATTTTTATGTAAATAGAACCAAGAAATGTGATCGCAAATAAATTATGAGAGTACAAATTAATGTTGCATGGTACCAGATATCTAATTGCGAGTCATTTGTACAACTCTTTTGATGTACTCTTTTAATTCTATTATCTTTAAAGGTATAAATTATGTCAGAGTGTTTAATTAGATTTTTTAAATAAGTAAAAGAAATCTAGCTTTTCCTAAGTCAGACTTCTCAATGATGCCATTTTGAAGTATTTCTCTGGCTTGAGTTAGTAATATGTTTTGCTGACCTTGGGGAAAAAAACCCTCTGGAAGCCTTACTTTATGGTTATATGAGCGGATGGATATTATGGAAGAAGAGTGACCCTTTAGTTAAAGCACCAACAGCAACCACAGATGTCTTCTTGGTTTTCATAGCCTGTGAGAGACACAACAAGGATGCGGTCTTTTCAACTTTTGAATCACAGCTATGACTTTTATTCTGTTAGTGAACACTTCTGAAGTATCACTGTAAAGAGTAAAAAATAAAAATAATCATATTTTGGTGATTTTTACTGAAACTATGCTGAAACATAGATATGTAATAGTTTAAAAGTATTCTTATCTACTAACTACTTTGCTGTACACCTACAACCAGTCCAAAATAATATTGAAAGTAAGCAGTGATTTAAAAATAAAATAAAAACAGACCTCACAACTGCAAAACTTATTCATACCTTAACTAAATATAAATTACTGGTCATCTGTTTTTTCCTCATGAATCTATTACCTAGAAAAATTTTCATCCCGATAAAGAATGCACACATCCAACTGTAAGTTTTTCAAAAAATATACAGCATGAAATTAATCTACTCTCTAAATGATAATACATTTAATAAGTTTACTAAGTATGCTTTTTTACTTAAAAAAGAGAAAAAAGTTACCAGTACATACTGATCTTCTTTTCAGAGGAACTACTTTCTCTGTCACATGTTGTCTGAGGCACACAATCTCCTTCAACCAATGTCGTTTAAAACGCCACGACGCTAATGAGGAAAATATATAAAACTTTGAAATAAAAGTTAACTCAGTGGCGACCTTTGGGAGGTGATTTTATGTTTTTCAGAGCTCGGAGAAAATGTACCTGAATAAAATAGTTAGGATATGGTATTTTAAAAATTTTTAATGAAGAGCTAAATAAGTACAACTATGAAGGATGGCCTATTAGTTCTAAACTTTGAACAACTTATTTAAAAATGTATAGTTGAATGGTGAGAATAGAAAAATAACATTTAAGGATCTTATTAAGCTCAAGAGAATCCCATTTTTATTTATTTTTACATTTATTTTTGTATTATATTCTTCATGCTATTACATTTGTGCCATTTTCCCCCTTTGACTACCTCCACCATGTTTAAATTAAAATCAATGAAAATGTATAAAAATGAGACAATATCTTGGAAAATTCTTTAAATTAAAGCCAGCTCTCTTTTTCCTCTTAGTTGTTAAAATTTTTCTCTCTAGTCTCACCAACAGTTGAATGAATACAGAGCCTGTCTGTGCCAATTTCCTCTCTGGAGCCACCGTATTCAGAGCTCAGTGGGCCTGAATAGGGATTTACTGAGGACTGGGTAATCTGGGTTCATGTGTGCAGTGACATCAAGCAAGGGATTTGCCCAGAGGAGTGGATGCCCTCACAATGTGTGTAACCATGGTGTGACCGGCCTCTCCGACATGGCTCTCAAAAGATTTCCCTCTGTGAAAACAGAAGCCTGTTTGCAAATTAATTAGTTTCTGGCGGCAGCTTGATTGTTGACCCAGAGTTTGTAGAGTGGAAAAACAATCAGATTAGTGTGCTCAGGGTAAAAGACCAGTGTGCCGTTGCGTGTGGCTTGCTCAACTATTGAAAGTATGAATGAACTGAAACAAATTCTTTTCTGAGAAGCCTAGGCAGAGGTTAAGTGTGATGAGCCTAGAGCTCCCCAACAGCAGGGGCTGGGGAATTAAAGGATTTTAGCCAGATAAAGCTGAATGGTGGCAAGCAATGCCATTGAACTTTAATGGAACGGATAGTTTTGACCAGCACGCCCCCCCCCCCAAAAAAAAAAAAAAACTTGCTATGTTCTTATCCCCTCAGGGGAAGGAATAAGTTTACAGCATTATTACATGTATGCTTGACACAAATACTTTCATAGTGGTAGATTTCAGAAGCTTTCAGACTGGAAGATTTTAATTACAATGTCTCAAAAAACAATATGATGATATCTAAATGAAAAAAGTTTATAAAATAATGCCTTTTTGTTTTGATAAAATGTCGCTCATATGTTCACCCTAACTTTTTTGAGCTATAATCTTCAAATGCCCAATAAAATTAACCGAGTCATAAATGTTGACTCATGAACATTTGCTTTAGTCAGTAAATCATTGTTTATGCTGAATTTTGTGAGACTACCTAACACAATAAGCCCTATGTGCTTTTCCTTTGTGTGTAACATGGCAGGGATCTCCAGAAATACCACTGTAGTGGCTATCACAACAGTTTTCCATTCACAAATCATTTATGTCTCTCAGTTTTCCAGTGAATTGAATCCAGATTTCACTCCCTGTCTGGTCCTTTGCCAGGTCTAATCCTCAGTGACCTCTCCAATATTAAACACTGACATACTCAAATCAAATACAGTTCATTGTCCTCAAATTTACTATCTTTTTCATTTAACCATGCCATTCTCCCAGTGGATTTTAATCTTTCCCACGTTTGAATCCCCAGAGCACACAGATGCCTATTTGTTTCTATCCCAGTACCTTACACCCTAGATTTATCACATAAGAAACAATTTAAAGAATCTGATTCATAGGCTCTGGGGTAATTTGCCTTGGTTTGTGTCTCAGGACCTCCACTTAACTGACTTTGTGGCTTTTACTTTACTTACTTTCATCACCCATATATGATTTGTAAAGTGGAGTTAATTCTAGTGTCTTACACTGTTTTTCTGAGGGCACATGAGGCAGTGTACATGAGACAGCGAGAACTGTGTCCAATAACATGACAAGTGCTCATAACTGTCGTGGCTGCTGCTATCATTTGCATATCAACTCTATGCATAGTGCCTAATGCAGGTTGGCAAATCCATACAGTGAACAATGCAAGTTAATACATTAATTGTATAGAATGCATATTTGGCAAATTACTTTAGTATTAAAATAATAATCGGATTTTTAATGAAATTGAGCTTAACAAAATTAGCGTGTGAAAAAAGGGATTGATGTACAAAAGCTAAATTTCAATAAATGCATTTTTCTGAGCATTAGCTTAGCTTGTAACTTAGTAAGTGCCATAATCACCACTCAAATAAAGAAAATATTAGGTTAATTTGTATTAAAATTTTTCCAGTACAGTTTTTAAGAAGACTAACTACATTGATGACTACAAGAAAATCATTCATCTTGCTGTTTCACAGCTTAGCTTTTAAATGGACATCATATGTAAATTCTGGGAGACTTGTTAAGAGAAGGGAATGCATGGAGTTCGACCGTCTGCCTTGGGCACTAACTGAGCAACGATAGGCAGTTAATGCAGGCTGCCTGTGCTCAATGTTCCCTGTTCTGAATGCAATAATAATAATTCCTTCCTTGTTCAGTTGTTATGAGGATTATGCATGAGTAAATTCACATAAAGCATTTGGAATAGTCATACCATTACCAAAAACAAACACACCAAAAAAATTAGTTGATGTTAGCTGGTTTCATAATATTATGGAAGAATATTAAAAAGAGGAGCAATGACAATGCCTAAATATGTCCAATAACTACAAAAGGAATGCATAATCTCACTTAACTGAGCAGCCACATATTGCTAGGAAAGCAATGAAAGTGGTTTAGGGAAAACAAAAGGTAAAGTGATAGTGACCTCTGCCCCTTCCTTAGACTGAGTCTGTACATATAGGATTTCTTGCCTAACAATATCTGTACATTTTGAAGAAAATAAATCTACTACTCCTTTGCCTCTAAAAGGGGAAAAAAGATTTTTGTAAGCTTAATGACATACTTATTACTATTACTTACACACGACAAAAAGACATTAAAATGCTCTAAACTTCATATATCAACTAAATATAAATTACCAAAGGTTAGCCAGAAGAAGAATCTTTAAAATGTTTCCCTGATATCATTAGTAAGGAAGATTTAAGTATGTTTAGATGCCTTTAAAAGGAACATTTTCAAGTTAGAAATGTTTGTGTTGCTATATGATTGAAGAACTAGATAAGAGAGAAATCAAAGTTCCTTCACAGCCCACCCCAGCCTCCCATACCCTGCTCTCAGAAATCTATTGATTTCCTATGACATTTTTGGATCATCACATAAAATGTACATTTTAAACAGTATACCATTACATATGTGGTACTATTATTATTTTTAAATATATTGAATCAAAAATAATGATATGCTTTTGAAAACATTACAATTTATTATTTGTGGTGATTTTTTTATATTTTTTAAAGATTTTATTTATTTATTTTTAGACAGAGGGGAAGGGAGGGAAAAAGAAAAGGAGAGAAGCCTCAATGTGTGGTTGCCTCTAACACACCCCCAACCCGGGACCTGGCTGCAACCCAGGCATGTGCCCTGACTGGGAATCGAATCTGCAAACCCCTGGTTCACAGACCGGAGCTCAATCCACTGATCCGCAGCATCCAGGGCTATTAGTAGTGATTTTATAAATTAATATGAATGTGCATATTTTATTCACTAGAAGTATAGTTTTTATTATTTTGCTTGATGATTTGCTAAATAACTATTTTTGGATTTAATGTAGGCTGACAGCATGAGGGACCTATGGAAAAATGTGTCTTTTCAATATGTGTATATGTTTGTCTATTCATATAAATCCAAATAATTTCCTTTGCTCATTTCATTTCTAATTTTAAAAGATCACAAGGTTTTAATATCATAGAGATCTGTCTCATTTATGCATTTATCAAATCCCACATGAATGTGTATGGGAAATGTATGACAGCAGATGTAGCTTTCTATCCGGGAACCACACGGCCTTTTCTGTTTAGCACACAATGGGATTTGTGTTACAGCCAGCACAGACCGGTGCTTTGGGCCTATGCATTGTATTCTGACCCATTTATAATGCATTGGACTTCAAACCCCGATCCTGGACGCTAAGTAATGCCAATGCTAATATTAAACTGATGACTGCCATTTAGTTGCTTAACACCCATAGAGTCAGTATTTGTCAAATGCGCTTTCTAAACACATTTAAGAATGAATAAAAAAATTATACCTTTGTTTTGGAGAATGATAAAGCAATTTTGTAAATCAAACAAAAATAAATTAATTTGGAAGTTAGGAAACAAAACACATGTATTACCACAAAAAAATTTTGTGGTAATACTCATTTTGGGGTGAATTAAAGGGAAATCTAATCATATTAACAATTTAAATAATGGGATTTGGGCTTATATGCCTAGGATAAACCAATAAATTACAGGATCTATAATCAATAACCTTTGTGTATTTTCTGTAATCATAAAATATTTTTTAAAGATTTATTTTTATTTATTTTTAGAGAGAGGGGAAGGGAGGAAGAGAGGGAGAAAGAGCAATGTATGGTTGCCTCTCACATGGTCCTCACCAGGGACCTGGCCCACAACCCAGGCATATGCCCTGACTGGGAATCAAACCGGGACCGTCTGGTTCCCAGCCCGCGCTCAATCCACTGAGCTACACCAGCCAGGCCTGTAATCATAAAATATTTTGATTGAAAAGAAATTATAGAACTAGTGGAATAGCACTGTTCGCCATAAGAAAGCTAATGACTGACATCTTTTTAGTGTTCTTTCCATTGATTTCCATTACATAAAAAAGGAGAAAATCACATTCTTCATAGATAGCAAGGTCTGATCAATCAGTGCCCAAACTTGGAAAATTATGTCATAATTGCCTTTGAAAGACCTTGAGATAATTGGGTTAATGAATCTTAAAATGTGAACTAATCTTCCACATTTTCCCTAACTGTAACTACTTTTGTTTTCTTCCTTTTCCACTTCTAACTCCCAAGTGAGGGCAACTTGAGGAAGGCAGTTGAAAAGCCCGTTGGAGCTCGGACTCTGGCAGACGGTTGCCCAGTCCCGCCCAGCAAAGTCCGTTGGTAGAGACACAACAGTGGCAGCTCCAAAGAGAACGGTAGCCAGGAGTGAAGATTTATAAAACGTCCAATACATTTACTATTGATCCGATTAGTTTTGTCTTCTTGAGTTTGTATAAATGTGCTGCAACTCCATTTTTTAATACTGCTTATAAGCCACTCATGAATTCCCAAATTGTCCTCAGAAAGATCAGAGTTATCAAAGGATGTCAGTAAAGGACATTCTAATAATAATAGCAAAAGTGAAACTTCCTCTAATACATTTTAATGCATTTGAGAAAGCTGAATAAGTCATGGCTTTTATGATTGATTACTTGAAACTATTTTATGTTTTCTAGGATGGAGAAACAATGGGTCATCATAAAGAAAAAAAATTTTAAACAAATCTGTCCATTGGTAGAATGGTATCTGCAAAGAGAGATGAAAAGGAGGGAGGAATAAAGAAAGAGAAATATATAATGATTAATAATACTTTACTGATAAGATTTATAGCATCATCATAAAGTCTTCTAACTAAAGTTCTAACCCCAAAGTTTACAATGTAATTTAGATGTGATACATACTGAAGAATATTTTCACAGACTTAGAGCATTGTAAAATGTTATGGGAACATATATTCATTCTTGAGAATGCTAACATTTCCATTTCACATATGACTGCATAGTTGACAGTAAAAACAATTTAGATACTTGGTAATATGATGTAGTAGAGGTTAAATAGCTCCATTATTAATGGGAAGTTAAGAAAAAATCACTTTAATGAGAGATTAAACTGTCCAATTTATTGTTTATCAATGTACTTATTTTCTTTTTTTTATTTTTTTTAATTTATTTATTTTCATAAAGAGGAGAAGGGAGGGAGAAAGAGCAATGTATGGTTGCCTCTCACATGGCCCTCACTGGGGACCTGGCCCACAACCCAGGCATGTGCCCCAACTGGGAATTGAACCGGGACCCTCTGGTTCCCAGCTCACACTCAATCCACTGAGCTACACCAGCCGGGCCTATTTTCTGTTTTTTAATGAAGATTTTCAGTTTCTTCAGGTCTAGTACTTCACATCCCATTCCACAATATTTCTATTTTTCTGTACATAATTTATCAGTCACCCAGTTACTAATGTAGAATTGCAATTGCTTCTCCTCTTTCCCCTGTGGCTGTATCTGGTCCTCCTAGATCTCTGATAATGGCACATTGGTTAGCTAGCTGCATTTGCTAGCTACCAACATATTGGTCTGGGTAACTTCGATTTTCTACACCCATTAAGCAATTTCTATGTACCAAAAACTGTTATAAGAAAAAGAGAGATCCCTTTTTAGCAAATAGAGAACCCTGGAAACCTTGGCACATTTATGAGATCATATGCATATACTTCCAAAGTATCTTAATCTTAAAACCATAGTTTAACCTATAAAGTAAGGGAGGAGGTACTACTATCCACTTTTTAATGAAATGTGAATTTTTGATTCAATCGATTTTCAGGCTTAAAACCAATATCAGAACTACTGTCTGAGGCTTTCACTATAAAATAATAGAAATATATGAAAACTTATAAGGAAGGCTGCCTTTTGTACATGCCTCTTCAGTATTCTCTTCAAGAATACATGTACAAGAGAGTTTGAAAAACTTGGAAACCCTTGGAGATTTTGAAGAAAAATATGGGAATCAGAAAAACTATAGATAATCAACTATAGATTTTTAGAAGATGTTATTTCATGGGGGGAGAGGGGAGGGGACAATGGGGAGAAGGATTTACAGGAGCCACTATGGAGGACATATGGACAGAGCCAAGGGGGAGGAGGAAGGTGGGGGAGGGAGGTGGGGTTGGAGGGGGAGGGTAGGGGAGAGGATGTAGATAACTGTAATTGAACAACAATAAAGTAATTATTTAAAAAAAGATGTTATTTCAATGGCACACGTTACTAATTAAAAAGAAATTTTAAGAGGGGATGTCATCCCAGAAATGATGAGACAAAAAGAGATTCGTGGTTCAAGAAGTAGTCAGGGAGTGAGGAGAAGCCAGAAGCTTCTTTTATATTCAGGGGTTTTGGGGTTCATAACAATAGATGGTGTGGGCTCTTCCCAACACATATGTAAAGTCTCTTAAGGTACGCTCTGGGCTTTAATAAACATGCAAAAATTGATTATTAACAATAATCATGATTCTTGATACAAATATTTTTCTAAGAGTAAAAGCATTTCATTTTGCTTTAAGATTTTAATTTCTAGTTAAATTACTTAAAGCAGTGGTTGAATAGAAGTTAAAAAATGTATGATCTGCATAGTTTTCTTAAGTAATTTTTATTAAATTAATTAATTTAACACCATTTGCTACAGAATTGATACATATCAATAGTTATACTGCCTTCCTTTTCTATCATTAAACAAAAATATAGTAATTTTCCAATTTGGGGGAGTTATTATTTAAATCTATAAGTTGTGCTGCCTTTTTTATCTGCTTTTGTAGTTACAGATAGTCTATAAATATTCCTTTGTTTGACCTCAGGAACATCTTGAGGACTATTATTTTAAAAAATGGAAAATCTTTTCTTTAATGTATTTAATTAATATATGTGTATTTCTAAGAAATGTATGTGGTCTAAGAAATTTATTGTAATAATATGTAATTATATAAGACTCACTAGAGTATTGTTCAGATAATGGTTCTATGTGTGTTTTATTATGGATATCACAGAAGAATACAGAAATAGTAAGTCCATTAGATAGTAAAATTAAATTTATTTTAAATTTTATTTAAAAAGTGACACAAACCCCATATTAAACTAACTTAGAAGCATCAAATTGGTTCAGAAAACACCTTTATTAGTCTAGAGTAGGTGTCTATGGAAATAACTTTATATTAGCACTCAAAACACACAATCATTCTTAAATAAGAAATAATAAGTAAGAGTTGCCACACACATATACAAAAAAGAATAAAGTTAATGGAGTCCCTGAACTGAAAAAGGTCCAAAAATTGATTTAAGCACCAGCAGCAATTTTACATTGCACACACCACACTGTAAATGCTGACATTTCATATTATTACAGTGAATATTGGAAATTTTTAGTAATTTAGTCAATAATTCAAAAAATTGATATGCTTATATAAAAAATAATTGAAATAATTGTGAACAATGGAAATCCTATGTTTATTTAATGTTTTATGCCCTCAAAGTGCTTCCAATAAGATTCATTTTATTCTCCCCAAAACCTTGTGAGATAGAATACTGCAAGTAATAAAATTTAAGTAATCTACAAGGGAATAATAGTAACCTGCTATTGAGTGAAAGCTGAGACTAAAGAATATTTTCTGACTATCAGTTTGTTCTAACATGTCCGTTTTAGTATTTACCATTTTAAAATTTTGCATATTTCCATTTTTGTTAAATATTTTGCATGTAGGAAATGTTTGTGAAATTAGACTTTGAAAAATACAGGTGCACACATTTTATTTTTTTAATTTAATTTTTGTATTGTTCACACTCATAGATATGCTTCATTTCCCCTCTCCCTTTGCTCACCTCCACCCAGCCCCCGCCCCCTTCCCCTGGACTTTACCACTCTGCTGTTTGTGTCTGTGGATTATGCATATATGTTCTTTGGTTAATCTCTTCATCTTCTTCATCTAGTCCCTTGCAACCTCCTCCCCTCAGAGATCTGTCAATCTGATCCATGTATCATGTCTCTGGTTCTATTTTGTTTGTCAGTTTTTTGCTTATTAGATTCTACATATAAGTGAGATCATATTGTATGTCTTTCTCTGACTGGCTTATTTCACTTAGCATAGCAATCTCAGAGTTCATCAATGCTGTCACAAAGGGTAAGAGTTCTTTCCTTTTTACACCCATATAGTGTTCCATTGTGTAAAGATAAATTAGCTTTTTTATCCACTCACCTACTTATAGGCACTTGGCCTGTTCCCAGTCTTGGCTATTGTAAATAACACTGCAATGAACATACTTTCCAACTGGTGTTTCAGGATCCTTAGAGTATATTCCCCAGAAGTGGGATCTCAGTCAAAAAGCGGTTTTATTTTTAATGTTTGAAGAAACTCCATACTGTTTTCAACAGTGGCTGTACAAATCTGTATTCCCCCAATAGTGCACTGGGGATCACTTTGCTCCACATCCTTGCCAGCACTTGTTTGTTGATTTATTGTTAATAGCCATTCTGGCAGGTGTGAGGTGATATCTTATTGTAGTTATATTTTGTATCCATCTGATAATTAATGATGGTGAGCATTTTTACATATGTCTCTTGGCCATCTGTATGTCATCTCTGAAGAAGAAATGTCTATTCAGGTCCTTTACCCTTTTTTAATTGGACTGTCCCTCTGATGATAAGTTGTATAAATACTTTATATATTTTAGAAATTAACCTGTTATCACATCTTATCATTGGCAAATATATTCTCCCAGATGATAAGTTCCTTTTCATTTTGTTGATGATTTCTTTTGCTGTACAGAACCTTTTTAGTTGGGAAAATTGGACAAGCACATGCAAAAAAATAAAACTGGACCACCAACTTACACCATATACAAGAATAAACTCAAAGTGGCTGAAAGACTTAAATATAAGTTGCAAAACCATAAAAATTCTAGAAGAAAACATAGGCAGTAAAATGTCAGACATCTTGCATGGCAATGTTTTTTAATGATACATTTCCTAAGGCAGGAAAAGAAAAGAAAAAATAAACAAATGAGACTACATCAAGTGCATGCATTTTATTTATCTATTTTTATGCTCACCCAAGGGCATGCTTATTGATTTTAGAGAAATGGGAAGGGACAGGGAGGAAGAGAAACGTCATGTGAGAAGGAAAATCCATTGGTCACCTCTGGTACACACCCTGCCTAAGGAGAAAACCCACAACTTAGGCATGCACCCTCACCAAGAATTGAACCTGTGACACTCCAACCAAATGAGCCACACTGGCCCGGGAGAGTGCATGCCTTGTAAAAAGCAAAGATTTGACAGAGTTAAAGGATTCTGTCCTATGATGGTTCACAGAATGAACTGTGTTATTTGTGCATACATCAAATCACTGAAAACTCTGCTGGTGTAAACTTTTGCTACAAAGAGTCTGGACCTTGGACCAGCAGCATGTGCATCTCTTGGGAGCTTGTTAGAAATGCCGAATCTCAGAGCCCACCTAGACCTGCTAAGTCAGAATCTCCACTCTGTTGAGATTTTACATTAAAATTTGAGTCAGACTAGATTAAACAACCAAAACATTATGTTTGATTGTTAAAGAAGACACGTAGAGTAACAATGGCTGTGTCCCGAGTAGACTATCTTATATCTCTACTTAAATTGACGTGAGCATGCAAGGACATCTGTGTGAATGCACTCATTATTTAGACTCAGTTCATTTCACATGATATGGTCTAATCCAAATTGCAATTCTTCTAATGTCAGCCTTCTTGAATTAGCGACTTTTACTTCCATTTAAACTTGGGAAATATAAACATTAAGCATCCTTTGAAAAAGGTTGGTTGGAATTTCATGCAATAACCATTTACACGAACTCTATGTAAGGCTAGTAAGGCTCACCTTATTCTGCTTAAATCATTCTACTGAGACGGTGTCAGATTAATACAGCTGCTAGCACCTTCTGGGTGCTCATAAAATCTCCCACAACTACATGCCCTGTTAAATGTTATTTTTTTTTAATTGTGGTAGAGGTACTTCCAGGGTTCAAAGAAAACTCAGATAGTTTCTTCTTAGATCATTTTCAGAACAGGTTAATATAAATTAACTGCACCCTAACTGGGTAGCTCTTTTGGTTACAGCAGCATCCCAATATGCCAGGTTTTGGGGGGTTCAATCCCCAGGAAGGGCACATACAGGAAGCAACCAGTGAATGCATGAATTGGTAGAACAGCAAATCAATGAATCTCTCTCTCTTTCTCTCTCTCTCTCCCCCTCCATTCTTCTCTCTCTCTCTCTCTTTAAAATCAATAAATAAAAATTTAAAGCAATAAACTTTCCTTTACTAGAGCTAGACTAGGACCAATACTATTTTAAGTAATAAAAGGATGATAAAACAGCTACATGGTATTTAAAATACATGATAACTAGTTATTAACTCCCTGTAGATATCTTTTTTGTCAAAAGCAACCAATAATGAAAACTAGGTAGATCTTTAGTGCAAAGAAACAAAATCAAACCCAAACAAAAACAAAAAATGTATGCTTTTTTACGTTACAACATTAAATTTGGTATTGCAATGGACAAAGGGCCTGAATAGACACTTCTCTAAAGAGGACATACAGATGACCAATAGACATATGAAAAGATGTTCAACATCAAATTAAAACCACAATAAGATATCATCTCACACCTGTCGGAATGGTTATTATTAACAAATCAACAAACAACAAGTGCTGGCAAAGCTGTGGAGAAAGGGGGACCCTTGTGCACTGTTGGTGGGAATTCAGACTGGTGCAGCTACTGTGGAAAGCAGTATGAAGATTCCTCAAAAAGGTGATATCTGACTTTTGTCCCAGGGATCCCACTTTTGGGAATATATCCAAAGAAACCCAAAGCACTATTTCAAAAGAACATAACCACCCCTATGTTCATTGCAACATTATTTACAATTATTAAGATATGGAAATAGCCCAAATGCCCATCAGTAAATGAGTGGATAAAACAACTATGGGACATTTACAAAATGGAGTGCTACTAAGCCATGAAAAAGAAGAAATTTTACCCTTTGCAACACAACAGTGTAGATGGAACTGGAGAACATAAAGCTAAGTGAAATAAGCTAGTCAGCGAAAGACAAGCACCATATGGTTTTACTCATATGTGGAATCTAATGAACAAACTGAACTAACAAGCAAAATATAGACAAATGCATACATAGAGAGCAGGACAACAGCTAAAGTTGGGAGAGGGGAAGAAGTGAAGGAATTGAGCAAAAAAGAAAAAAGGATTCATGGACATGGACAACAGTGTGGGGATTGCTGGGGAGAGGGGAATATAAGGGGACTAAATGGTAATGGAAAAAATACAGTAAAAATATGAAAACTAAAATAAATAAATGAATTGTAGGAATGAAATAGAGACTTTCTCATATTAAAAGTACTTCCAAAATTTATATATACATAACTGACAAATTTCTCACTATTCAGTTTTCATAGATGTAACCCTAAGAAAGAAAAAAACTGAAAATAAGAGGAAGTTGTATTAAAATAACAGTAATTGTTTATTTTTAACACATTGAGATTAGGGAAGTACAAAAAATAGTATCTAATGCTAAATTTGAATGATTATTTCTTAAAGGATAATAAGATCTTGCAGATTAAATGGGGTTTATAATAAGAATTGTTTTCTGCAAATTCTAATTACTTCAAAAATTATGCTATAAATTATCTTCATTTCTGCCTCAAATTTCCTTCCCCATATAATTAGACATTCTTAAGAATCAAAACTATCATTGTCTGTTAAGACAAAAGCCATAGAAACTGCTAATTATATCACCATTGAACAGGTTTTACTTGTGTGAAGAGAGCCTGGATTTCCGGCATTTTTGAGAACATTTTCTGACCAGAGGACGATAGAAGTGCTGCAGCTCCATTGGTGTTGCAATTAGTATAATTAGTTTCTATCTATAATAACACTCAAGTTAGTAAAAAGTTGCCAAGGTCTGTGTCAAATAAAATTGACCTAAATCTTCCCTGGTCCCTAAATCATTATTTTATTTTAAGAATCAGGCCACATTCTTAACAGATACTTCCTTTTCCCTAGAACTCAAGTGCCTGATGAGAGGCATCTCAGAGGAAAAGCTTCCTGTCAATGAAGCACTTGAATTAGGGCTTGGAGTGTTACTCTGCCCTACAAAATGGGCAAATATCAAAAAGGAAATTTTTCTTTCTAATTTATAAAATTAACTTTTTTATTTCACAGAGTAAAACATATTTTGAGATTGCATATTCAGAAATGTTTTGGTAAATTTTATGGTTATATGAAAATTAGCACTTTTTAATAAATAAAACTGGCCCTGGACAGTGTGGCTCAGTTGGTTGGAGTATCATCCTGTAGACCAAAAGTTTGCAGATTCAATTGCTGTTCAGGGCACATACCCAGGTTGTGGGTTCAATCACCCGTCAGGGTGAGTTCAAGAAGGCAACCAATTGATGTTTGTCTCTCACATCAATGTTTCTCTCTTTCTCTGTCGCTTTCCCTTCCTCTCTCTCCAAAAGCAATGAAAAAATGTCCTCAAGTAAGGATAAAAAACATTTTAATAAATAGATAAAACTGTCACCAGCCTTCTCAAATAGCAGTTTTGCCATCTGTAGATTATAAGGTACTTTTCAGAGAAAAAAATATTAAGAACAAATTGAGTATACACATAATTTTTAAGAGAATGTTATATAAAAAAATTAAATTAGTGTTCCATATTTGCTTTTGTTTTTGTTTTGCTTAGGGGTTCTGTTTGTTGTTTGTTGTGGACCAAAATTTCAATTATTCATTTATTTTTGAATCCTGTATCAAATATGTTGGTGAGAAAATTGGACTTTTCCTGACACTCGAACCCTGGGTTGAAAGGCCTAGTGTGAGTCTGGGACCCTTCACCCTCTGGAGGAAGCTCTGCATCCGGGACATCCCTCCTGATATTTATTGGACACACAGGGGTGTGGGAGCAAACTGTTCCACATGTCCACCCCTCCCACCAGTCTCCACTTGGCTTTATGTTTATATTCTTATTTGTAGAACTTCTGTTCTACTAGATTTCAGACAGTCTGGATGGTGGTCTTTCTGTAGTTTAAATTTTGGTGTGGTTGTGTGAGGATTTGAGTACTGCATTTACCTATGCTGCCAATATTAGTAACATCTCAGAATATCTAGTTTGATAACATGTCTTTTAAGATCTTTGTCTTATTTTTTAATGAAGTTGTTTCTTATTGTTGAATGTTAAGAGTTCTTTGTATGTTTGGATAACAGTTCTTTATCAGATGTCTTTCACAAATATTTTCTCTTATTGACTTAAGTTTTCATTCACTGTATATTATCATCTTTTAAAATGTATTTATTTCTATGAAGTGCATCTTAAACTTGTATAGTTCTCTTTATTTTAAATGAGCCCTGGCTAGGTAGATCAATTTGTTAGAGCATTGCCCCAAAAGTCCAAAGTTGCTGGTTTCCTCTCCAGGCAGGGTACATATAAGAATCAACCAATGAGTGTATAAATAAATAGAACAAACACTTTATGTCTCTCTCTCTCAAAAGAAAAGTTTTTTTTAAGTGAAGGCCCTGGCTGGGTGGCTCAGTTGGTTGGAGCATCAGCCCCTCCATCAGGGAGGTGCAGGTTCATTTGATCCCTGATCAAGGCACGTCCTTAGTTTGTGCGTTTGATTCTCCAGGAATGCACAGGAGGCAACTGATGGATGTTTCTCACATCGATGTTCCTCTCTCTCTCTCCCCCTTCTCTTCCTCTATCTCTAAAATCAATGAAACTTATCCTTGGATGAGGGTAAAAAATTTGTTTTTCAATTTTTAAACATAACCATTGAGTGAGATATGACTGTCGATTGGAGAAAGTTAAAAGAAAGCACCATATGTTTTTTTTCTTTCTCAGAGATTTAAATCACACCTGTACTATATCTCTTTGGTGTGGTGAATTTTTTTTAGCTCATTGCTTAAGCACTGAGACGTTTAGAAAATAAATCACACACTTAATTGGACTTGTTTCATCTCATTTAATAAAACAGAGTAAGAGCACTGTCTAAAAAATTGATGAACTTTCTGGCAAAGGAAAGAAAAACCTGCTTTAATTTAAAATAAGAGTTAGGTAATACTATATTTTTTGAACCTCTACCAATTTTCTCTTTAAGAGAAAAGTTTTAGTGTGAAGTCATTGATTAAGATCATACAAATTATTTGTTATTATGGAGCACTCACTTTTCTAAATAGAAACTTTTGCTTTCTTTAGATGTAGAAAATGAAAGTTTGCTATCTTGGTTTTCTTCACTCAAGTCCAAAAGTTATTTTTAATTTGTATTATATACAAAATAGCATAATTACTTTATGAACATAGACTTCACTGATAGCATCATTTTGTGTTTAGAGAACAAAGTTTATATTATGCATACTCTACTTAATTTCCCTTCATGTTGACATCTCCTATAATGTCATTGTAAAGGATAATTGTTTTATTTTCCCATATCTTTTCAATTCTTAGGTTTTTGGAAAAAATCTGTATTCATTCCTGGATGTCTTTAAGTAATCAAAATTAGTATCAAAAATGTTACCTGCAAATATAAATGTATTATATACATGTGTGTGCATGCATTGTCATAAAAATGCTCTTTCTGGACATTATGTCCTTCATGAAATTCCATCTGATCTTCTCAAAAAGCAATTCCGTCTAATCTAGTCATACAGTAGTTTATACATAACAGGATTCAATATAAATGGTGAAAACAATTTATGATGCTACCTGAGTGCATTAATAGAATGAATTTATTCATTGAAGACCTAATACAAGGAATAATCTATCAATATTACAGTTTTTTGTAGTTAAGAGGGAATAAATGTCAAAAACTATAGAAATGCCTAACAACATTATAGTTGAGAAAACAATTAAATCAAAAGACATCAAAATATTTATAATGTATATTTAACATGATAAAATGCAGACCTCTAAATCATTTCATATAGTGTTCTTTAAAGCAGCAGGACATTATTACAAGATTAGAGAGCAGGAACATACATAGAGAAACATAATTATTGGTACATAATTATCAAATAATAATAACAAACTAGTCACATGACCTAGTGATATATCCATTTAGTTTAATTGGATTAATAAATCAATAACTTTCCTTAAAACCTACTTTAAGCTCAGCACTATGTCCTGAAATTTGTGAAATTCACCAAAATAAATAATAGGAAGACACACATGATGGAAATAAATCAGTCAGTAAAACAGAAAAATAAAACCAAAATGCGACAAAGTGTTTTTAAGAAACATACAAACTAAATGTTTATTTCCAATCTACTTTCCAAACACAAGTTGACAACATGTATGCAATTACATTACAAAAATGTTCCTATTTAAATAGAAGATGTTAGAGATCATAATATTTAAGTAAAATGAACATACGTGCTATCTCGATATAGAAAACTAACCATACACTGACGATTATATTGTATCAAATTTGCATGTCTAAGAAAATCTAAGTGATGCTTAGTTCTCAGGCTCAGTTATATGCTTGAATTTCTTAATTTTGCTGTAGTTCAAGGTTATGACTGAGCCACAAAGCTACCAGGTATGGAAAGGATCGAGAAAAGAAAGTTATTCTGAAGATTTAAATATGCAGTACTTCATGAACATGGTCAAAATTCAGCCAGAAATGCTCCTCGAGCATAGAAAAATAGTCTGAGAATCAGGGAATCTAACAGATTAAGATAATGAAAAGAAATTACAGGAAAGGGAAAGAAGCAGCATCCATTTGTGATATATTTTCAAGTATTTACTTTCTCTACATTTTTTATTCTTATATTTAACAGTCAAAATAATTTTAAATTACTCATAATCTTTATGCACCCATATAACTGTATTTCTTCTGAATGTAATAAAAACAATAGTAATTTAGATACTGCAGAGATGCTGAGTATACTTATGGTCTGCATTAACTTGTTGACAGGGATTACGAAGAAAACCCTGCACACACGGCAGCACACCTAGTGTTGCTTGACTAAGAGCGTAATTGTTCAAGCCCCAGCACTGGGAGCAAAGCCTCTTCCTGAACCTTCTAAATCTGTGTATCTTTATCTGTCAGTATAGAGAACAATGTTGTTGCTGTTCTTTTTAGTTTCTGACTCATTTTGATCGTCTCTTTCATTATAACCATGTGATGGGAAAGAAGCTCTTGATTTGCTCTTTGTTTCTGCTCCTTATCTCTGACTCCCTTTTATAAAGATAACTGTTTTTTGTTGACGTTGAACGATTTCTGGTGAACAGAAAAGGCTAAACAATGAAGCAGAGGTAACCAACCTTGCATTAACAATTAAGACAGTTCATACTTCACGATAGTATGCTGTTCCAAGTACACATATATTAACTCTATTGTCCTTTGTTTGTTATAACATTTCCATATTTTCACCTTATGGTCACATAGGTAGGAATTAATAGAGCAAAGCTGAATACCGTGACCGCCCCTTAACCACTGGGCAGTTACACCATTGTCGTCCATGTGAAGGCAGTTTACAAACCATAAGATGATTGTATAAATAGAGTACTGTTCACTTGAATGCAAGTTAGCAGTGTCTTAAATTTATAATATACTATCCTGAGAAGTAGAAAGGATTCTAAGGTGAATGACAAAACTGTGCATCCAAAGAACTTAGTGAGCAAACACACTGTATCACTATAAACAATAATCTAGGGCAGGTGGGAAGGTATAACTAATTTCATTGGAATATAAATAAAATATTATGAAAACTTAGAAGACAAGTATCCACCTCAAGAATTGAAATAATGCACTTTTAAAAAAAATTGAAAGGGGATCTTGAAAAATTGGTATTATTCTTCAGAGAGAATTTGCATTAGAAAAGTTATCTAAAAATGGAATTCTGGGAATCCAGAGTGACATGATAGAAGAGTGAGGGGAAATTCAATGGGAGATCTGTCCAGAAAAAGTCAAGCCATTGTAAATATGATGAGAATGGTTTGCGTGACATTAATGTAAACTGGCAGCCAAGGAGAGTGGACTGGAATGCACATGTGTGAACAATGACAACTTCATTGTACTAGTCAGTGGGGGCAGTAGACACCATTGAATGAGCACATGTACTGTGTGACCGTCACATTCAAAATGACTGAGCGAGTAGAGCAACAAGTCTGCATCAAATCTTTTGGGTTAAGCTTGAATATCCCTCCGTGGAAACTATTCAGATGACTCGGAAGGCTGCAGCTATGGGCAACTGGTGATTGTCAGCTTCATCATGACAATGTGCCTTCTCATGCATCACATCTCGTGCATCACATCTCGTGCAGAGTTTTTTGGTGAAACATCAAATCACTCAGGTGACTCAGCCCCCCTACAGCCCAGATTTAGCTCTCTGTGAATTCTGGCTTTTCCCAAAACTAAAGTCATCTTTGAAAGGGAAAAATTTTCAGACTGTTGATGAGAGTCAGGAAAATATGACAGGACAGCTGATGGAGACTGGGAGAACTGTGTGAGGTCCCACGGTGCCTACTTTGAAGGGAACTGAGGCATCATTGCCCTATGTACCATGCTTCTGGTATCAAGTATTTTCTTCAATAAATGTCTCTATTTTTCATATTACATGGCTGGATATCTTTTGGACAGACCTCATATATTGGGATTGTATGGTAAAGACCTTGAATACCTCTTAAAGGAGCCTGAATTTAACAATGTAGAGTCACTATATTGCATAGCTGAAATTAATATAATATTGTATACCAACTATACATAAATTTTTAAATAAATAAATAAGTAATCGAGACTGAATTTAATTGTTAAGCCATTGGAAAACCATCAGTAAAGCTGTGTATTTAGAAATTGACATTGGCTAAACTGTGAAGTGTTGACTGAGGAGAATGAGTTGAGGCTGGTGGTTCCTTTAAAGAACACAAGCCAGTACTTTAGGAGAGAGAAGAAAGAATTTTAATTAGGAAAAAAAAGATATAAGGGAAAAATACACTAAAAAGTGTATTAGGGATAGAATTAATAAGAAATGCAAACTAAGTAGATATGGGAAATGAAACTGAAAAGATAAAAATGAAAAAACATTTTCTCTTTGTGGGACCTAATAAGGGAAAGTCTAAGGTCATTAATTTGGTTTGACATATACAGTTTGGAGACATCACACTCCACAGTGATGTCTGCAATTAGTTCATATGTTTTTTCTTGTAAGTCCAATATCCCAAAGGCTTTTCATTTCCTCTTTAGTAAGTTGCCCTCAGTTGAGAAAAGCTGTGGAAAGTTTGATTTGGTTATGACCATTTCATTCAAATAGACTTATTTTGTTGTGATAGAAAACAGCAAGCTTTTCCATTGATTTTTTATTCATGTTAAAAACTGTTTTCTTTGTTGAAAGAGCAAATAAAATAACTAGTAGGGTACAAGCATATGCAACTTGGAGACATAGTGCAAAATACACGTGTAAACACTTGGATGCCGCAGGACACAGTAGAAAGAGCTCAGCTCTTGTTTTTGTACTAGTTTGCACTTTGGGTATTTGCCGCCTCTTAATGTCAGGGTTGCTTCTGGGGTGAGTGTGGATTACAATAATGTATAACAAGCACAGGAAAGAGCACAGTAAATAGTACCAATTACTTAACATTCATGCTCATCTTCCATCCTAATCAGCCCTTTTCTCCTTCCTGACATGACTCATCTTCAACCTTCCTTCGGGTTAAGCTATCCCAAGAGCTATTCATAGTTTCCCAGCCAGCTAAGCATCAAACGTTTTTCCAGGCCTGTTCCTTGGCAGCCAAGGTCCTTCTATTCCACAGCCAAAAATGATATATCCATTTTGCGTAGGCTGTTGGTTAGAATGACCTTGTGCTGCATTCTCCACATTCCCAATGTGCTGGAAGTACACATGCAAGGTCTTCTGATTTGGGGGACTTTTCCCCGCCTTACGTTGATGCACAGGAGAGGGAAGAAACCACTCGCGACGACGGTCAGGGTGGTGTGCTGGCCGTCATCTGCTGCTCTTTCCCCATCGCTAACTTCTCTCTAGGTAGCCTGCGTTTTGAAGCTGGAGGCTGTGATACTAGAAATATATTTTTAATTTTTAAAAAATGGCTTTATAATTTACCTGAATTACATTTTGTTCTTCTCAGTTGTCTTTAACAGCTTTCCTCATCAGGTGGTTTCTGATTCAATTTGTTTTCATTAGAAAAGGTTATGTTAGCATTAAGTTTGAAACATATAGTTATATAGGATATTTCTCAAAGTTACATAAACAGTGTTATAATAACAGCTAGCAATTTTGAAAACCAGTGATATGCTGACATATGTAGGTAGGTAGGTAGGTAGAAAGTAAAAAAAGACATACAGAAAGGAAGGAAGGAGGGAAGGAAGGAAGGAGGGAAAGGAAAGAAGGAGGGAAGGAAATTATGCATATATGCCATGCATAATTTTTCTAATGTAATTATCCCAGCACTTCTCAGATATATGTACTTATGCACTTCTGACAGATAAGAAAACTGGGGCTAGCTGACTTTAATTAATTTTTTGAAGTTACAAATCTAGTGAGTGGGAGAAGTTCGGTTTTTACTATTTTTTTCTCTGATTCCTATCACAGAATATTTTTAGATGTATACAGTGAAGAAATAATTTTTTGATAGTAGAAAGTAATATTTAATATTTTCCTTCATGAGTAGTCATAGTATCAGTAGGATCACTTTTTACTGATCCTGTGTATAGTGAAGTACATGAATTTTCAAGCCTTCCTTTTACTCTCATGAATGTGATTTTGGTTGATCCAGAGATAGGTGATTTGGATTGCTTTCCCACTGCGGGTTGATGGTTTATGTTCCTCCTATTCTGCTCTAGAACCTCCTGTCATGCTTTACAAGGGGATTGATTATTTCATGGCCTGAAACCGGTCCTTGTAGCAGCTACACGAGATAGCATATAATCATTCCAGTCTATTCCAATGAACTATGTATAATTTATATCCCAGAAACCCAATATATGCCCTAACTTTTAAATTTATAGATACTCTAAAGGCCTTAATTAATTATCCTTTAATTCATTTTCCAAAAAAAGAGTATTTCTACAATTTCAGTTGTATGTTCTTGTATTTTGTAGGCTTGTTCGTGGAAGGGATAGGTCCATCCAAATGCTGGTAAAAATGTTGCTGTACTAGAAATTCAGATTGATTCTAATGCTGAGAGCAGCAAAATGTGTTCATTATTTAAATAAGCTCAAGCTGCCAAATGAATCATAAAGGCAGCTGCGTGTCCTTTGCCAAGGTGTCATTTTCATTAAGTGTGAGATTGCACCTGAAGGACAGTTTAATTTGCAGCTGCTAAAAATATTTCGACAGAGTGGTACTGTTACAAGTGGGTGGCAGGTGGTGCCCAAACGTGAATTTTGCAAGAAATACCATCTGTGGGATAAGATGTAGAAGAATTTCAAGGGGGTGGTAAAGGAGATAAAGGGGGAAAGAAAAGAGAAGTGTATTTACCCAGTGTTTATTGCTATTATCCTGACTATAGATTCCATGCTTCACATAATAGCATTGGCTCAAGATTATTAAATATTATTTGTTCAGCTCCTACCACATACTCAGGGCATTGCAAAAGTACCACCATACCTGTAAAGACAAAGTTTCTTCCCCAGAGGCATACCATTTAAGCTTTCCAGATGAGAGACTCCTTTCCAACTCTATTTACCTTCCATAGTATTTGCATTGCAGTGTTGTGCTGTTGAGATTGATGCACTTTGATCTTGCTTAAATGGATTTTGCCACATTCTTTTGATGTCAACTTTAACATACATCTACGTTGACTTTCTGCTTCACATCGAAAGACATATTTTCAAATTGTACAAGGTCAAATATTTTGTTAATTTTTTGTCAATTGAGATTCTGTGAACAGAATGGAGAACATTGCAATGTGGCAAGGTATCTAGGGGCATTTTAACTGTTTACAATATGGAAAGATCTCTGTATGTGTATCTGTTAGTTTCAATAGACTTGGCTACATGGAAATCAGGCATCGTTCTCTGCTCTAATAGGCTACAGACACTGAAAGAAAAAGGAACTAGTAAGCTTGGACGTTCCATTTCTGTGTGCTATTAAATGGTAGCAACTGGAAATAGAATAGCTTCCTTTTGAATACCATGAACTTTCTTAGGTTCCAAAGGAGAACTAATAAAATAGATCAGTCTGAGTGAGTTTTGGTAAAACATTCCCATGGGGAGTATTTGATGACAGGGCAAGTTATTGAACTGCTTGTAGTTTTCCAGGATATTGGTAATCTCTGACCTCCAACAAATGCACTGTTTTTAGCTTCATAAAAGGAGAAATGTGCTTTCCGTTACTTTAATCCAATCAATGCCATCTAATTTTCAAAAACAGCAAACAGATGATTAATGTTACCTCATTAATTGTCTAACTCAAAAGGATATAATCAAAAAAAAGAAAAGCTTCTTCCAGTTTGAAAGAACATTCATAACATTTCAGAAGACTATTTGAAAACCTGCTGTTCTTTCATAAGCCCTTAAAAGTAGTTGCAGTGTAAAGGGAAATGTCTAAGCATTTCTTTAACCAGAAACCTAAACATCGTTGAGTCTATGGTGAGTGCTGCTCACCCCAGAAGCTTTAATAAACTATATCAAAAAGCAGGAAAGTATGATTCTTTAAGAAAAAATACACAAATTGCCAAATAGTCATGGGAATGTAAAGTACAGCATAAAGAATACAGTCAATAATACTGTATAACTGTGTCTGGTGTCAGTTGGGCACTAGATATATCAGAGTGATTGCTTCATAAGTTATATAAATATCTAATCATTATGTTGCATATCTGAAACTAATGTAATATTGTATCTTAACTGTAATTGAAAAGTAAATTTTGGGGCCCTGGCTGGTGCAGCTCAGTGGATTGAGCACGGGCTGTGAACCAAAGGGTCGCTGGTTCGATTCCCAGTCAGGGCA
>PVJI01021045.1:0-27802 GCA_004026765.1 Micronycteris hirsuta | reverse complement strand
TGAAAACTTATTTGAACACATAATGATGGAGAATTTCCCGAAGCTGGTAAAGGAAATAGACTTTCGGGAAGTCCAGGAAGCTCAGAGAGTCCCAAAGAGGTTGGACCCAAAGAGGAACACACCAAGACACATCATAATTACATTTCCCAAGATCAAAAATAAGGAAAGGATCCTAGAAGCAGCCAGAGAAAAGGAGACACTTACCTACAAAGGAATTCCCATAAGATTGTCAGCTGATTTCTCAAAAGAGACCTTGCAGGCAAGAAGGGGCTGGACAGAAGTATTCCAAGTCATGAAAGGCAAGGACTTACATCCAAGAATACTCTATCCAGCAAAGTTTTCATTTAGAATGGAAGGGCAGATAAAGTGCTTCTCAGATAAGGTCAAGTTCAAGAAGTTCATCACCACCCAGCCTTTATTGTATGAAATGTTAAAGGGAGTTATATGAGGTATGGAGGAACATCAACAGGGGAGTGGTTGGAGGAGAGGGTGGGAATGGGGCACAGAACAGGTAGCATAAATGGTAGGTAGACAACAGACAGGGGGAGGTTAAGAATAGTATAGGAAGTGCAGAAGCAGAAGGACTTATGTGTATGACCTATGGACAAAACTAAAGGGTGGGGAAAGGGGAGTAAGGGGGTGGGGGGCAAGAAGGGGGGAAAGTGGGACAACTGTAACAGCATAATGAATAAAATATAATTAAAAAAAAAGAAAAAGGGTCTCCATCTGTTTAGTAGGAGCATATTTACAGAGTGGAGGAATTGCTACTTGTTGAGTACTTACACATTCCAAGAATTTGACACAGATTATATTTTTTTAATTATCACAACTATCTTTACAGAGGGGGGACAGAGAGAAAAGGAAGCAACAAGAGATTAACCGGCTCAAGTTACCCGGCTAATCCCAAAGCAGAAGGGTTATCGGTTGTATCTAGGCCACACGACTCCAAGACCTGGACTCTTTGTACTTCTCATGTGGAAACACGAACATGCTCTAACACTGATCATGCACTTCAACAGAACATACCATGGAGGCTGCTATGAACCTGTCATTATGCTGGAGGGCAGTGGGGCAGAGAAGGGAATGAAGGAGGAAAGAAGTGGAACTGAAGGTCTTCTTAGGGAGGTAAGTAAGGCTTATATGCTGGGGTAAGGCAGGATTTCTCAACTACAGCACTACTGATTACTCTCTGCTGTGAGGGGCTGTCCCGTGCTGAGCGGCATCCCTGGCCTCTACCCCCTGGATGCCAGGAGCAGTCCCGCCCCCTCCCGGGTATTTTTGTTTGAAGACCAAAAATGTCTCTAGACATTGTCAAATATCCCCTGGGCTTGGGAGGGAAAGACAGCAGGGCAGAAGACAGGGAGCAAAATGCCCCCAGTTGAGAACCACTGTTATTAGAGGACTCGGGTCACGTGACTGGTGGCGGTCTGACACTGCGAAGTGTCCCAAGCACAGGGTGCTCCCAGGGATCCCGCAGCACCGAGCTGCAGTCACAGTGCCCCGTGCTCAGGTATGAGGCTAACACCAACTCCCTTCCCTGACGGGAGGAGGCCAATGCCCATGACGTGAGTAGTGGCCTCTGAGACCTGCTACAGCCGCCGCCCTCTCCCCTTTCCCACAGCAAGTCAGAATCCAGGCTTTCACTCCCACCATCCCTCTTGAAACGAGAATCTCATACCCAGAAATGTTAAGCTGGGCTCAGCATAAGGACCAGGGCACTCGGTATCACAGGAAATGAACATCTGTGACCCAAAACTCATATTTGAATGGCAGGCTTTAAAGGAAAAACTCCTCTCCGACTCCACAGCTACATGGCTTGGAACTCAGCAGCTCTACCCAAGTTCCCACGAGTTCCTGCCTCAAGTAAGAGCCATCTGATCAGCCCTGTTCGAGAAGGCCAAGGCTGAAGGTTATATAGCAAGGCAAGCATCAAAGATACTAAGGCATTTCTCACCTAAGTTCTTCAAATTCACTGTTTGGTTATTTGTTATTAAATGAGGAAAGCAGCAACCTATTGGCTTTATTCAAATTACTAACACTTCAGAACCAACAATCTTATGGCTCCAATACTGTGGAACAGAATAATTTCATGACAACACCTTCACCTTTATTTCCTATATTGTCCCTTAGTTTCTGCTCATTTCCACTAACTTTATAACAAGGTTTCTCGCTCTGTCTAGCTCTATGAGATGATCTTAGAGCAGGGACATAATGCTAGCTTGGTGCACTCAAATCTCTGCCCGACTTTCACATTCTCAAAGTTTAAGAACCCCAAAGCACTTCTGCTTTTGTGGGCTATATCTATTAATAGTTTTTCATATTAGGAGTAAAATCTTGAAAACACAGAATATGTAAGCACACATTCCGCTAGCTGTCAGAGAAATGAAGTCACCACACAAAGTGAAGCCTCTGGAAAACCCCACTGTGTACTTGTTAGAGAGAACGACAGGGAGGAAGGCACCTGCCATCTCAGTGTTGTGATAACAGCTTGACCTGGTGGGCCTCCCTGGGAAGGGTCTTGAGGATCCCCGAGGGTCCCCTCACCACACTTTGGGAGCCACATGAACACTTACGCCATGATTTTACTCATCATTACGGGGTGACGGTACCCTTTCTGGATTATTCCTGAGTCCTTTGCTGCCTTTAAACACCAACTATTGCTTATCACTGCATTTCATCTCAGTTTCTGGTTAACATTTGGTGAAGAAATTCAAACATCTTTGGACTGCAATTAGTATAATTTTCCTGTTTTCTACTGTCATGAAAAGAGAATACAAATAAAATTCTGTCTTTCCTTTACTCAAATTCTCTATTTTGGCCATTCTTGTTTGAAAGATAAGTAAGACATCTTCCTGGTCATAGTTGGAGGTGCAAAGGGAGACG
The DNA here is from genome assembly GCA_004026765.1 of Micronycteris hirsuta. Classification (NCBI taxonomy): domain Eukaryota; kingdom Metazoa; phylum Chordata; class Mammalia; order Chiroptera; family Phyllostomidae; genus Micronycteris; species Micronycteris hirsuta. The sequence goes on along the minus strand of PVJI01021045.1, from coordinate 24,919 downwards.
TGGTCTCTGTCCTCCTACAACTGTAACACATCGTATGGGACAAAGAGTTTGCTTTCCGCCAGGCCTCCACAGAACCAGTCAGCATTCTTGATGAGACTATACTCCATTTCCGCTAACAAAATGCTTACTTAAAAACAAAATGATACCCACTAGCACCCTGACTGGTGTGGCTCACTTGGTTGGGCATCATCCTGCAGAACGAAAGGTCACCAGTTCTATTCCCGGTCAGGGCCCATGCCTGGGTTGTGTGTTTGGTCCTTGGATGGAGTCTGTACAAGAGGCAACTGATCAATGATTCTTTCTCGTATTGATGTTTCTCTCCCTCTTTCTCCCTCCATTCCCCTCTCTCCAAAAACAAATAAAATCTTAAAAAAAAAAAAAAAACCCACTAGCCATCAAGCTCTATATACTTATTGTAAAATGATTTCTTTCCTTTTTCATTATTGTGGTAAAATACACATAATATTTACTGCCTTGACCATTTTTAACAGTAGCATTAAGTACATTCATATTATTGTGCAATCACCGCCACCATCCCACTCCAGAACTTTTTCATCTTCCTCACCTGAAACTTTACATCCATTACAGACTAACTTCCCCACTCTTCTGTGCCCCACACAAAGCCCTGGCGACCACCATTCTATTTCCTGTCTCTGTGGATTTGAGTCCTTAAGTCCTAGCACTTTGAGCACTAAAAGAAACTGAAGGGTAATAAGGCAGGGAGAGAGAACAATCAGTAAGAGTTGCTACTTTATTCGATGCTTTCAGCTGTGCCAGAAAAAACAACTGACACACGAGGTCCTTTAGGTGCTGTTCCCATTAAAGAGGCAGAAACATGCAGGAGTCAAGGAGCTGCTCCCAGTTGCACAGCTTCAAGGGTTGGAACTGAGGTTTTAACTCAGGTTAGTTTGATGTCTAAACTCAAGTGTTAACCTTACATTAGGTGTTCCCTCTCCTTACCACCACCCTGGAAAAATAAAATTCCTTTGACTCTGTTTTCTGTCTTCCAGTCCTTTTGGTTACCAGAGTCTTGATCCATTCTTTGTGAAGTTACCAAGACACTCTGATGGCTGGATGTGGGTTGCTGAAGTGAAAGTGGATGTAAGGGTTCAATTCTCCATCAGCTTCTCATCCCTGGGTTTACTGCTGCTCATCAGAAGAGCCGGGATTATAGACCAGCTCTCCTCCCTAAACATTTCACATTTGCCTAAATGTGAAAACAAAAAGGGCAGATGAGGAGACGGGGGCATCTGCAGGCAAACACCAGGTGCCCTTGGCAATGTCACTGATCGGGGCCTCACCAAAGCATTTAAAAGAATTAACAGTCTACTCAGGTCCTGGGAACATGCAGCAGCAAAAAGAAATATCCCCCTCCCCAACTAGCATAGCTGCCACTGCCAAATGAACATTTCCAAAACTGGAGGGACCCTATGGCACCCATCCCTTTGTCAGAAACCTTCTGTGGCTCCCAGCTACCTAGGGGATGAAGACCAAACTCCTTAATCTGAAAGGCTCTTCTTTCCCCAGCACCTTTCAACGCCCCTTGAAGAACATCTTGCTCCCTTTCTCTCCGCCCAGTTCCCGGAGCTGATTCCCACGTCTCACCCCGTCCCACACAAGTGCCTCCCTATAAACCCCACCGGGCCCTGCAGCCAGGTCTCCTCTCACTACCGTGAGTGTCTGGGCCAGGGACTGACCCTCAGTTCAGGGCAAGAGGCTCCGACTCTTCATAGCATACATGAACCACGAGTCCCTTCCAACCCGAACCTTTCTGAACGACTTGGGATAAACTGAGGACATCATCTACTGGCTTGGTGCCTGGAGAGGACCGCTTAGGAGATGGCAGTTCAGCACTGATCAACCGGCTTTTTCCTGGAGAACACATCTTCCTTGCACTCCCCACACACAGCTGGGCAGGAAGCTTCGTTCCAGTGGGTTCCCAGCCTCAGATCACAGCTGACCAGACTAAAGGTGGGCACCTGATGGGCCAACGAGTCCCTTTTCTGGAATCATTTAGACTTGAAATCAAGAGCGTCAGGCCCAGGGATAATGGGGAACTGTGTCTCCCACCAAGTAGATGGAGGGGTGGGGGGGTCTATGGTAGATGCACAAAGGAAAAGACTTGGGGAGGGGCCACTGGCATTGAGCCCTGGAGTCAGGTGTTCTAGAAGAACAGCAGTACCTCCATCATGGGATCCCTGATAAGGCCCCAGACCCTTGGAGCAATGTAGCTTGAGTTGGATTTCTATAAACAGTTCTATCCAAGCCAGTGACTACTGAAAAGCATTCGATTTTTATCTGGAAAAACTGATGAAGACAAAAGGAGGCAAGGGGAAGAGACTAACACCAACGAGACAATTGAACAGTCTTCATCTCAGATCTCAACTTAGCTACTTGGAAGCCATTCAATCCTAGGTCAAGTAGAGAATGTCTCCGGGACTCAGTTTCCATATCGCAAAATGGGAATCTGGATCCAATCTCAGAGTTAGTCTGACAATGAAAGAAGACACTACATACACCACTCTTAGCACATGCAAGCAGCTGACTCACAATGGCCGCTTTTACACTCTCACCGGGCCTTTACCCCCGAGCCAGCTGTGTCAAGTGCTCCACAAACACCTTGCAGAGACCCACCACAGTGACAAAAGCAGCATAAGCCCCAATGAGAAGAGCAAGGCCCAAGAGCCAAAGTGACCTTTCCAAGGTCACTCTACCAAAGCTGGATCTCTGTGACTTAAAATGCCTTGCCTTTCTGTCTTTTCATTAACTTCTTCACCGTCCTCCAAGTACTGGAGCCGAGTCCATGCCTGTTGACCATCCTGTCTTTCAAAATCCTCCCTAGGACTCCATTCCAACGTGGGGTGTAAAGGTATGTGTAGGGGTGGAGGGTAATCTGCCTCGATATTAAATCTGGGCCAGGCGGGCTTTGTTAAAAACTCCAGTACATCTTATGTGTTCCCTCCACGACTCTCCATGAAGTTGACAGGTCACAGAAGTAGGCTCCTGCACTTTGGGGACCTTTTAAGACCCTTACTTTCAAATGGCAAGCTGCTCAGGAACATCAATTTTATTCTGTTTTAATTTCCTAGGACTTAAACTGTCACAGGTAACGAAGTCTGTCTTTCGTCACTGCCATTCAAATCTCCCCAAACTAGAATATCAAGGGAAGGTTTTAAATATGATACAGAAGCTCAAATTATTAAAAGAACAAGTCGCCCAGAACAGCCTCTTCACATTCAGTGAAACAGAGGCCCCAAAAAGCTAAGATCTGCCCTGGGCCTGGGGTGAGGCAGGGCCCGGCCTGGTTCCCTGGCCGGCTGCCCATCCGTGGGGGGCTCACCCTCATCACAACTCTGTCTCCCTAGCTGATCCTACTGTCTGTCCCACCTCTTACAGAATCAAAAAGACTACAAGGAGGGGATCATAAATCATTTTTCTCTCCTGAGTTTACAGTGTTCCTTTCGGAGGAGTTCAAAAGCACTCAGTAATAAACCAAGGCGATGAGTTTATGTCTTTTGCTTTTAAAATGAAACTTTATTTGCACTCCTGGAGAGGCACTGACTTTTTTTTTTTTAAATTTAGGACATTCCTCTCTTATTCCAACTTTTCGCCCCGTGGCATTTTCTGTGGGTGGGTAGTGAGGGTGGGTGATGGTGGGGGGTGTTGTGTGTCTGTCCCTCCCCTATTCTCCCACAGGCTTTTCCGATTGCCTGAAAGACAGATTCCTCTCTTCTATGGTTTTTAACAAGTCCCAACATCCATACACAGAAGTTCCTCCCCCGACCTCAACACTGACTTGGCTGCTTTTCCTTTTTGCTTCTCCCTCCACTGCCCACCTCCCCGCCACAGCCACGAAGAGCAAAGCCATACTATCTGCATGGGGTCAGTCTGCCATGAGGACTGCTTTGCTTTCCTTTGCCCTAGTCTTTTGCCACTGCGCTTGGGGGCTCAAAAAAAGGAAGAAAACACAGTTATCAAGGTTAACACAAATGAAGCTGAGAACAAGTACACTTTAAGAAGATGAAAGAGAAAAAGGGAGGTGGGGGCCAGGGGGAGAGATGTCGGACTTTGTGCACCTCTCACACCAACTCAGCTTTTAAACAAATGCAAAACCGTCTCAGCCAAGCATTTTTGCTAGTGATTTTACTCAGGTGTTAAGCCAAATTTCAGTAACTAGCTGCACGGCAACACCGCCTGGCCACCACACAACCTTTCTAAATAGAAACATGGTGTGTGGGGGGCGGGGAGGCTGTTGCTTGTCAACTTACAAGCAACATGCTTAGCTTCTGGGCCCCTGCGTTCAATAAATATTTAGTGAATGAATAAATCAAAGAAGTACTTAATGATTCAATATATACCTGGGTTTTTATTCCCCCTGGCTTCATAGGCCAGCAGGTCAAACCATAGAAAACTTTCCAAGTAAAACTACTCCAGGGTTGGTTTAGGTACAGGAAGAAACAATGGGAGAAGAACGGAGTGTCCCTGGGGACCCTGTTCCAACCCATTTATGGACACGACAGACACAAAGGTGGAGTCCCACTGAACTGGGGCAAAGCAAATTAAAACAAGCTGCTGAGCCCTGCATAGCAGCAGCTTAAGTAAAGGAGAAAATATATTAGAAGCGTACCACCTACAAGGAAAGCACTACTCCTACAGGGTTTGGATGTAGCTGGAGTTTCTCCTAGGAAAACACTAAAACATTCTCAGGGTGGTCACTGACCTCCTAGCATCATTAAGCAGTTCTGGCCAACTATGTAAATGACGATTCATCGGCCTGGGCCACCTGAAACACCCTGACTCATCTTTGTGAACTGTAAACCAAACAGGTAGTGAGTCCTGTGTTTGTTATTTCCTATAAAGGGGCAAAAGAATTGATAAGTGTTATGAAGCTACTCAGAAGACAAGTGGAAGGCAAAACGAAAATCACAGATTAGATCCATGAGGGTGTCCTGGGCCAGAAGTCTTTCAGGAGACACTGGTTAGGCTATCTCCAAGGCTAGGAAAGGCTCTCCCCCAAGTATCCTGCATCAAAAGCACCTCTTCTCTGGCCTGGATCTCCCAAGAAACCCTCAAGAGTCCAGGAACCAAAACCGTATTTCCCCCAGCTGTCTTCCCACGGTACGTAGAACAACGTAGAACAGCAATTTCGGAGAATATAATAATCGTCCAGACAATAACACTATCCTTAGGAGATACCACCCTTCTTCCAACCAAAATTCTATTAACTTTCTCCAAACCTTTCCCTTTCACAAAACGATCCAGTTTAAAACAGGTTGATACCTGTCACTTCAAGATCACTGACAAATGGTTTTCCAAACTAAATTTATTTCTACATTATACTGAAGTCAGAGGTAATGCTGATACTCTTGGCTAAAGAAGTTTTTAGTATTTCTCAATGGGATGACAACAGCCAATGGTAGCAGACATGTTTTGAGAGCTTATTCTGTGCTAGATGTTTGCCTCTCATCTCACCTCCTAACCATCCTGTGAGGTAAGTTCTAATACAGGAGCATAATTGCCGTCTGCTGTTCTGAAACCAAAAAAGCTCTAAGACCGAAAAGTTTTTCCATAGCTTTTGGTAGCAAAACTTAATAGACCTGAACTCATTTTGGAGGCAAAGCTGTCATGAACACGAAGCTATTCAGGTTTTAGTTAACCCACGAATTTGAATATTCATAAAGTTTGCTACCCAAACATGAATGTGTTTGATTACCAAGTACCGACACAGATCTACTGGAAGCTACTTATAAAGTATGTACATCTTAATGCCTTTCTAAACCCTCCAAGTCTCAGAATTCAGAAACATCTGGCCCCAAGGGGATAAGATAAAATATTGTGAATCTATTATAAACCCATTTCACAGATAAGAAACTGAGGGTCCTTGAGGGGAAGTACCTTGCTTAAGATCACAAAGTGGTCAAGAGGTGGAGGTTGGCAGTCTCCACCAGAGTCTAAGCTGGTAGTACCGCGGTGAACTGTTAAAAGACATGTCTTAGTGCTCAACCCACTTGGCGTCATAGGAAAGAACACTGTGCCAGCAAGGATATTCTCTGTAATCAACTATTTGAGAAACTGAGGAAATGGGAGAGTAGAGAACCAACAATCAGAACTGGAGAGATTCCGAAGGCCTAATACTTACCTTGCCCAGGACAGTGAGGCATGGTTTCGGGTCCAATTCTGGCTGTTCGAGCTTCACCACTCCTACCCAGCCATATTCATACAAGTCCTCTTCGTCATTGTTATTACACAGGCCCAGTGGGTGCATCTAGGAAACGAAAGGACAAGAAAACTTCAATTCACTGGCTGCAGATACAATTGACTCACACTGTGCATTTCTCAGGCTCGACAGTCAAAAGTAACCTGTAAGCTTAAAATTATATGGTGGGTCGGGGGTGCGTTTTCCAACCCAGCGGGAATTCTATCTGAGCACAATGCGCTGAGCACTGGGAAGAGAGCGAGCGATAGAGCCACACTAAATATATTTTATGAATGCTTTCTCACTGCTTTGTAAACAGTGGTCACCCAAGGTGGACCCCACCCTAAGGGACGTAGGGGAAAAAGCATAGCACTCATGCAAATGCCAATCTAATGTGTTTGCTGTGTAATACCATAGCATTAAGTAGCAGTTACAGATGAGACTAGCTAGGTTAGTATCCAAGACTATTTGGCTTCTAGACCGTAACAACACATCCACTTCAGCTTATGCAAGAGGACCTGAAAACACATTCAGGAATTTCTAGACAGACCACTAGAAATATGACAGAATTACCAGGATAATTAACAGACTGTTTAAAGGCTATACCTAGTTACTGGGAAACAGATTAAATTCTTTGAGGCTTTTTCAGAATTTGCAAAGCACAAAAATCAAAGATAGGTAGAGGAGCATCATCAAATTTTGCTAGTAAAAGTGCAGTCCAAAGACATCTGAAAACAGAATAATCCTAAGGTTTGTTCTGATACAACTGAGTTGTATCAGGCCCTAGACTCCCTAATAAAAATCTGAGAAGACGAAATCCTCATGGATAAACACAATTTATCAAGATGTTAATGAGCTCCTTAAATAACTGGGAGAAATTTGTCTTTGGATTCATGGTATTTTAGAGACACATGCTAATCCCCAGAACCAGTGACTGTGTTACCTTATACAGCCCAAGAGACTACAGATTAAGTTTGAGGTGAGGAGGTTATCCTGGATTAACCAGGTGGGTCCAATGTAGTCACAAGTGTCATTATAAGGAAAAAAGGGAATCAGGAAACAGAAAAGAAATGGAGTAATGGGCTTTGAAGAAGAAGGAGGGAGCCACGAGCCAAGGAATATAGGCAGTAGGCCTCCAGAAGCTGAAAAAGACAGGAAATGGTGTCTCCCTAGAGAAACCGGAAGCAATGGTGCCATGCCAACCCATTTTTGACTTCTGACCTCCAGAACAGCAAAATCAGAGAAAAAATTTGTGTTGTTTTAAGCCACTAATTTGTAGTAATTTGTTATAGCAGCAAATAGGAAACTAATACACCCTCCTTAACCCCCACTCATCATACAGATGAGAACGGAAGTTCAGGATAAGTAGTTTTTCCAAGACAACACAGCCAGCAAGTGGCTGCACCCAGAGGTGACCTGGGTTTTGGATTCACAGCCCAGTGTCCTTTCCCTTTAACTTAACTTTACTGTCCCTTCTTCCAGGAGTTGGTCATCTGATTGGGGAGAAAAGTCTAAGTAACAAATACTTTAAAAGTTGCTCACTAGCTCTAAATCCTGTGGCATTAGAGTGCAACATGAGTTTTGTGCAGGAAGCAAGGGTTGCTAGAATGTTTGGGGAGGCTTTGTGCAACTGCTGAAAGCTTGAGTTGAGCTTCAAACGAAGAGTTAGACTGGTTTGGTAAGGGAAAAAATGAGAGAAGGCAAGCAGTCATTCCAAGCCTGGGGAGGAGAAGCTAAGGTCTTGAGGGGGAAGAGGAATGAGACCAGCCTGATCAGTATGGAGGAGCACAATCTACACCAAAAAGGAAAGAAATGGGCTAGAAAACGAAATAGGAATTTGGACACCATGATAATAGCACAGATTCTTCAGAAGAAGAATGGCACATTGAAAACAGTTTATTTTAGGCAGAGAGGTGGCACACCTTCTGGCTGTACTGGGCTGGACTTGAGAGGTGTCGATGGGTGAAAGAGTAAAGGGAGCGACCTGGAGAAAGGAGATCCGGACAATTCAATGGAACGATAAGGAGGCTGCACAAACCCGTGAGGCAGAGGAGCACGGTGTGCTACAGGGAGTATCCAATAACAGTCTTTAGGGTGGATGAGGGATAACTACCCCCAGGAATTTCAATGAGACAGAAAGCCCTGGGACATCCAATTTCTACATGAGCCCTCAGGCTTGAAGAGTATGCCCAAAGGACTGATGAGGATTCTGCAGTGCAGTGGACGGCACAACCTTCCCGCCAGCTGCCCCTGAAGAACTCAGCCCACTCTAGGATGTTCGATGTTATTAAATGATGAGCAGCTTGAAAAGCAGGCCTCACACTGGAGAGAGGATGGCTGAGGATGATAAGCCAATCATACCAGCAATTCAGTCACCTCTGACCTCAAGGAAAGGACTCCCAGCCTGGCTCAAGTCAGCTTCCTGAAACCCCAGGTCAAGTCATGTCAATGGTAACCGCACTACTGACCCTTTCTCACGGTATTCCATGATAGTTTAAGCCTGGTCACGTGACTTGGAAGTTTCTAGAGAGTTGCTTTTCGTTACTTACATGTGTATGGGGTTTGGCCAATAATAAAGAGCTGTGTTGGGGGAAGCAGAGGTTATCATGCAGTGTAAGATCTTGTATTTATATCAAAGAAGCCAGACACAAAAGACCATATATTATATGATTTCATTGATATGAAATATCCAGAATAGACAAACCTATCAAGAGAGAAAGCAGATTAGTGTTTGCTGAGGCCAGGAGGAGGGGGAAATGGGGAGTGACTACTTAGTGGGTACAGGGTTTCCTCTTGAGGTGATGCGAATGTTCTAGAATTGGATGATGGTGACGGTTGTAGAACACTGTAAATCCACACCATGCCTCTGAATTGTATACTTCAACTAAAATGGTTGAAATGGTGAATTTTATATCAATTTTATTACAATTAAAAAGCATTTGAAAAAGTATCCCAAGAGTTTCCTCAGAGCGACTGTCTTCAGCTAACAGGGGGATCTACAGTGGAGGACGATGTGGTTTCCACCCTTCCAGAGCCTAAGCCAATTACCACAGACCTTCTGGAAATGGTGTCCTACAAGATGAAAAACAGGTTCTTGTACAGGTAAATAACTTGAGAAACTTCATAGGGATTCAGGATTTGCATTTATAAATTAAAGGTCTGCAGAGGCTTAAGGTTTAAAAAACAAAAGGTTCTTAACCTTTATTAAAACCAGCATTTCCTACCTTTTGATTATAAGCCCGTTTGATTATAAACACTGTTTCATGGGACAGGCTTTGAGAAGTGCATATACGCATGACAGAATAAACCTAAAGCAAATATGATTCAATGCTGAACACCCATGACGCAAAGAATAAAGGCTATGGAGAGAGAGATGGAGGGGCAGAGGAAGGCCGCATGGGAGGGTGGGCAGGATGTAGAGAGAGGAGGATGAGGAGGAGGAGGATCAGAATGGGAACCAAGAGCAGGAGAAGCAGAAGGCAAGCTGAGGACGGGCGCTTTGCAACCACAGGGAGGAGGAAGTTGGTCTGACTAGGGTGGCGGCTTCTGCAGTGAGGAGCAAAACTCAGGGCCACATTCAAGAGCATGTCCTTGAGTATGTAGAAATCTGAATGATGTAAGCCTCAAGCACACCTGCTGGTCCCCTCGAGTCTGGCAGGCCTGGTGCCCTGGGCTGCACTTCATGGTGGGCCCCCTGTCCCTCCTCAGAAGTCACGCCCTCCCATTCTCCTCTAAGACTCCCCTATCAAATCATCCACTGACACAGGGGTGACTGTTAGCAGCTCAAAATGCCAGCCCTGTCAAGGGTGTTGACTTCTGAACACAGATCAAAGACTTAAAAACCAAAAGGAATTTTTCTAAAGCGCCAGTGGGCGTGATTGATTGGCATGGGTTGTTTATTTTCCCATGGAGGGCAAAGAGGCCACCAAAATCAAATCTCAGAGGATCAAAAACCTACCTCACAATCTCCACCACGTCCCAGCTCCATTTCTGAGTTCCTTCTCTCCTGAGGTACTTATTCCAGTTTACATCTCCAAGTGCCCAAACAACTCGTCCTGTTCATTTAATCTCAACTACGTTGCAAGTATAACTGGCCTCTTTGACCCATATGCCGAATATTTTATGATTCAGGTCTTTGTCAGCTCACCTTGATGACAATATCAGTTTCTGGAAATGCCTGCTACCCCAGGCGTCCAACCATTTACACCCTGGGGTTCTCTTTTCCCAAGGGCTTCAAGTTATGAGCTCATCAGAATGTTTTATAGAGAAGAGCAAGTAGCCATAACATGAAAATATTCCTTTGTGAACTGGTCTGTCTCAAAGGATGGAACCGTCCAGGCAAAGGCATAAAGTGCAAATGGATACAGCAAGTCTGGGGAAAGTGAAGATGGGGATGACATCTACTGTGTCACTATGTTTATATATTTTATTTTATTTAACCTTTTTAGTAACCTCTTGCAAATTGTTGAACTATCAGATGATATAATGACTAACTAGACCATGTAAATAAATTGCAAATTAGAACCCAAATCAGCCACTGATGCAGAATATAACAGAGTCTACCAAAGTCATATTAGTCAATAACCAGGTTCCACTCAAGGCCAATGGCAACTGGTCTAGTGAAGGATTAAAGAAGAAATCCATATGGGAGTTTCCATTGAAAATGATCAAAGAGTTAAGACAGAACTTTGGAAAAAGTGAGAGTCCTCTAATATTTTTTGAAAAATGACTTTTGATGACCCTGTAGTTGAAGTCAAACATAAGAAGAATGCCACATCCATACTCTCGTGCAATTTTGCTGAAAATATTCTGACACAGCTCACGTGGGATTCCTTCCTTGTTTATTCTCAGAAATCAGTACAAAGCTACTACTATAATTTACCTTGTTAAATTAAAATACAAACTATCATTTTCAGTTTCATTTTTCAAGATAAAGCCTTAATTAAATCTTTCTTTTTGCTATTTACTGAGAAATATTAGCCCCTAATTTAAAAAGGTCCCTAAGTCCCTTTCTGGATAACAATCGTACAGATAGATAATGAGGACTTCCTACATATGGAATGCACATATTTTCCTGAAGAGTCAGCTGGATATTGCTTCCACACTACCACTCCCAACAGTCGTTACATGAAAACCAGCTTGTTAATACATACATGTTGACATCAGCCAATGACATATAGGCAGTGACTACATGTAAGACCTGTGTGTGTTTCTGAACACTTAATCATTCAAAATGAATCTTAGAATACTTCAATGAATGATATGCAACAATGCTGACTTTGAACATAATGTTGCACATAAGGATTTAAAAATTATAGGCATTTCTGAGCCCTGGCTGGCATGGCTCAGTGGACTGAGTGCCGGCCTGCAAACCAAAGGGTCACTGGTTTGATTCCCAGTCAGGGTGCATGCCTGGGTTGCGGGCCAGGTCAGGTCCCCAGTAGGGGGCACACAAGAGGCAACCACATATTGATGTTTCTCTCCCTCTTTTTCTCCCTCCCCTCCCCTCTGTCTAAAATAAATAAATAAAAATCTTAAAAAAAAAGAATAAAAATTATAGGCATTTCTGACTTTATTTGCTTAAAATGTTTGATTATTGGGGGTTTAACTAATCAGATGTTTACAATTTAGGAAGTTTTTGTCTTAAAAATTTTAAGAAGGTTAAAAATGGTTGAATTGTGTAAGAACTCAGGATGTCAGAAAGAACGACCAATGAAAAGATAAAGAAAAAAAAGAAAAAAACAAACAAACTCAGAAATCTAGAATGGAAATTGAGAAAGACCCCCTTGGATAGAGGGACTGAAGGAACAGAAGGACGGCCTGAAATGGGAAGATAAGCAAAATCCTGGGACAGATCCACAGAAGAACAACACAAGTAATTAACGAGATACAATTAAAGTATAAGGATATAACAGAAAATATGTCCTGTGTTACACCTTTGGTCTTATGCTATCAGAACAATAACTTTGGGATGCTCAGCACCCTTGCTTAAGTCAATTGAAGGAAAATGCCCAGTGGGTTCTTTATCATGAGCTTTGACATAATTATGAAACTGTGGTTCCTCCTCTCCTCCTCCTGACTTTTTTCCAAGGAGTGTTTTGGGATGGAAAGAACAGAAGATTTGGAATCACGCAACCTTGTGTTTAAAATTCCTGCCTCTTATGAGGCACATCTCCTTGGGCAGATGACTCAATTTCTGTAAACCTTGATTTTCCCATCTGTAAAACAGGGACAATAGCACCTGACTCAACAGAGTGCTGCTGTAAGGATTAAACGAGATAAAATATATAATCACTGTAGCATAGTAGACGCTCAATCAGTGGGAAAGCCCTCTCTTCCTTCACTTATTCCAGACTTGTCCAGTTTGCTTATGCTTTCTGGCTTTGCCTAGAATACTCTGTCCTTCAAGACGAGCTTAAATGGCACCCCTTCCATGGAGCTTTCCCTAATGCACCAATAACAGCTAGTTGCTTCCACCACTATGTCCCAAATGCTTTATTCAGTGCTTACCACAGTTCTTTCAGCCTCCCCTCTAAGATGGGCACCTGCTTCTAGGAGGACAGTGGTACTCACAGGTCCCCTTACACGCCATCCAGAGCCTTATGCCCAACAGTTGCATACTAAATGACTGCTGGGTAAGTAGCCTTCAGCTTGGAGGCAAGCCTGCTGACCTGCCTCATGCTTTGTTTTTGGTAAGCCACTTGGATCTCTGCTCACCTAAATGAGGGGCCAGGGCAAATGGGTCAAGATTAATTAAACCGCTGCATGAAACTTCAAAAGATCTGGCTCTTATAGTCTTTGATGATCAAGTCACCAAAGACATTCCTGTCAAAAAAGACTTACAGGCAATGGCATAGGAGCAAAGGCTATTCCTTCTTCTTCCTGCTGCGGAGCCACAGCAGCTGGGCATGCAGAGGTGCTAACGCTTTCCACATACAGAGAACACCACGCAGCTGCCCTTTACTCGGCAGGCTTGGGACAGCACTTTTGTAAGGGCCGTGGAGGGGGGAAAAGAATAGTGTGTCCCTCGCTAAAACACAAAACTCGATTTTCCCTCCCATGTTTGATTTTGGCAGCTGCTGTTGACTCTAAAAAACAAAGGAATAAACCAAGGAAGAGGCAAGCATGGGATCCAGGACACAGGGAATCCAACAAAGAAGAGACACAGAGGGAATTCCCAGGATGATGGCGACAGGAAGTCCCAGGGTAATGGCTATGCAACCACCTGACTGGTGACCAGTCCTGATGGGACCACAAGGACCAGTGCTGCAGGAGAGCCAAACAAAAAATACACAAACAAACAATAACCCGAGTCACTCACCACCCAGTAGGTTTTACAGTTCTGAGTATTATAGTTCTAAACGAGAACATGAATGTGACAGTTACATAGCAAACTGAAGTAATTGGGGGGGTAACAATTATTACCTCTGGGGTGTGGGGAGGGGGGGGGAAGAAAACAGAAAGTTACACCAGAACTGTAAGCCAAAATATGGCCTGAGTGTCTCGGGTGAGAAGAGTGACAACCACAATGTTGTAAACCCTGATCTAGGCAATAACTGTAATACAATTATAACATAAAAAATGTAGAGAAGGGAAGTGGGGAGGGGAGGGGAGAGGGGAGTAAGAGAACAAAATCTTCATTCTTTAGTAGGAAGTCAAAAAACTTTTTCATGGACTGAAAATATGAAGCAGCAGTATAAACATGTTATTAGAAATCACTCACAGAAATTTAGAAATATTCACAGAGGTGACCAGCCAGAAGAAACCACTTAATTGAAAATAGTTGCCTGAGAATAGCGGTCAGAAATGACAATGCGCAGAACAGAGAAATGCTTTTTAAAAATTTTTTAAAATCTGTTTTTAGAGAGAGGGGAAGGGAAGGAGAAAGAGAGGAAGAGAAACAGCAATGTGTGGTTGCCTCTCACATGCCCTGCACTGGGAACCTCGCCTACAACCCAGGCATGTGCCCTGACTGGGAATCAAACCAGCCACCCTTTGGCTTGCAGGCCTGCGCTCAATCCACTGAGCCATACCAGGCCAGGGCGAGAAATGTTCTTCTTCATTATAAGTCATGAAGTACTCTTTGCCTTTTTATAAACATATGCATGCATGATTTTGATTCAAAACTTTAAATGTACACTTAACAGAAGTCCCTTCTTCCTGGTGTCCCAGCAGATTCTACGGGTCCTGTGGGGCAGCATTTTGTTAGGCCAAAGAGAGACCCCACAGGCTCCCTGCAAGGGACAGTGGACACTGAGAGGGAATCTTGGTCTGGGAGGGCTGCTCTGGGAGCCACGCAGGATCTGGGCTGGGGATGGCTGGGAACACAGCACATGGGTGATTCAGGGAGACACGGTCTAAGAAAGAACCAGCAGTCTTCAGCACCCCCACAACCAAAAATAACCCTCAGGTGCACCGGAGTGTGATAGAGATTTGGGCATTACAGAGATGACAGACACAATAACCAGGGTGATTGTTCTGAGAGGCCCCGATTTTCTCCCAGACACAGATCCTATAGCCTCTACAACAGGCACTGAACATCCTACTTGCATTTCCAAATAAGAAGCTGCTAGGGCAAAATGGCTAACAAACAATGCGTATACCTGACTATCATCAGTACCAGGTATTCAACATCTGGTTTTACGCTGAAATAGGAAGATGGGCCTTCTTCAAATTTCTATGAGCCTTCTCTCATGGTTTTATTGTTTTCTTAATGGACAAAGAATCCACGGCAACTTCAAAGCCAAAGGACTATGTCAGACAAGGTTAAATATCCGAAGAAACAGAACTATGTTCCCTTGAGTACAGGAACATCAAGCCAAGCTTTGAAAGCAAGACCAGCTCTTTAAGAAGCTTTCAGTACAAAATCCTTGAGATATACTGGTGCACTTTCCACATGTCTGAAAGGGCAAAACTGAAACCCAGGCTGGTGGTGCTCTTATCCAAGGTTACAATATCTCTACACTCCACTGAAAGTTTAAAATAACTTCAAAAGGGCCGCCTGCTTCTAAGTGGGTTACTGTTACACGAGGAGCCAAACACAGAACTAATAGGAGGAGAGGCATTTCACTCCGTAATATTATCTCATCAAAAAATTCCTGGGGATTTAAAAGGGAAACTTCCTTCCTTTTGTCCTTTCGCCGCTGTCGGCCAGGGTAGGGTGTCACTGCAGTACAGGGTTTCACATGAAACAACAGTCCCAGACCTTAAAAGGTACAGTGGCTAGCTGGAATCAAGACTTATAATTTATGTGAAGGAATGGAAAAGGATAGCTCCACCTACTTTTCTCTTGAATCATAAGGATTTTTTTTTTCTCTTCTACGCACAAGGAAAAGAGGCAACTCTCTTTGGCTCCTTGAACAAACAGCCTTAATCTTTTTCTGGATCTCGAATCCAGAAGTACCTGAATACAGGTCCCCCTCCCCCATCACAGCAATGGGGGCAGAAACTGCCCCAGACACCGAAAAGGAGCTGGCTATTGCCGCTGTTTGCTGGAAACACTCAAATGGGAACTGCCTGAGGATTAAACCAGTATTTCTTTGCCGAGGGCTCTGGTTTTCAGAACACTGAGCTGGATTCTTTGACAGTGGGTGTCAACTTTTAGAGAAAACCCAAGAACAGCTTCTGTTCTATCAGGTTCCTGTGTATCAAAAGAACAACTAACACATTGCCTGTCAGGACTCGCGTATATCCCCAAGTATTTCAAATCTAACTTTTCACTTAATTTTCTCCCATCCCTCCCGAAACTTCATTTTTGCCAGATATTATACAAAAACTTACGCCCAGCTGGTGTAGCTCAGTGGATTGAGCACGGGCTGGGAACCAGAGGGTCCCAGTTCGATTCCCAGTTGGGGCACATGCCTGGGTTGTGGGCCAGGTCCCCAGTGAGGGCCATGTGAGAGGCAACCACACATTGCTGTTTCTCTCCCTCTCTTTCTCCCTCCCTTCTCCTCTCTCTAAAAATAAATAAATAAAATCGTTAAAAAAAAAATCAAAAACTTAGATATGGCCCTTTGTATATATCATGTCTGACTTTACAAATCTCCACTTAGAACTTCCATTTCCAATTTCAAATAGGTAAGGAGATGTTTTTCATAAATTAATTTTTTTGGAAAAAGAATATAATAGGCTATAGAAAAGCATCTGAAAACATTAGCAAAAGTTGATTCTAAGCCCCGGCTGGTGTAGCTCAGTGGATTGAGCGCAGGCTGGGAACCAAAGGGTCCTGGTTCGATTCCCAGTCAGGGCACATGCCTGGGTTGCGGGCCAGGTCCCCAGTGAGGGCCATGTGAGAGGCAACCATACATTGCTCTTTCTCTCCCTCTCTGTCTCCCTCCCTTCCCCTCTTTCTAAAATAAATAAAAATAAAAATAAAAAATCTTAAAAAAACAAAAAAGTTGATTCTAAATCCATTCTTAAAATGACTCATATGGCTACCAGATGACAAGTATTGATCTCTGCACAGAAATTCACTGACAGTGTCACTACAAAATGCAAGGAAACATAATAATGGACATTTGATTGTTCTTGTTTTTAAAAGGTGAGGGCTAGGTGCTTACACATGCCAAAGAGTTTATAACTTAAGGAGAAATATGTTGGAGGGGAAAGGGTAAAAGTGGAATCCTCATTCCTCCAGATTTTAAAAAAATACCATAAAACAAGTCAATAAAGCTATATGGTGCTGATCTGAAACTAGAAAAATAAAACAAGTGGAGGAGAAATTCCATGAACACATTTAAATTGTTATAAGATCTTACCACGACATAGACCAGGACTAACATATGGATATACAAAGGAATCATGGAATAAATTCTGTTGGGACAGGTGGTTAGCAATGTAGAGAAAAGTTCAGTCTGGCCATCCCTCAGTTGTTCTGAGAAATGATGAGGCAACACAAGTTAAGAGATTCCTGTAGGCCAATTCTCATGCTAGATAGCAACAAAGGGCACAGGAAGAAAGAACAGTGTGTGGTTAAAACTTCTCTGTATGTTCACAGTAACAGAAAGGAATGAAATATGTGTGTGCATGAGTGTGCGTATACATACACACAGAGTTTACAGTAAGAAAAAGATAAACCATCAACCTTGCCGCTGGTTAGTGCATAGCAAGATCACCGTAGTAAACCAACCGCTACCTGCCACTGATGGAGGGCTTCAGGGAAAGGTGCAGGTAAGCACACCTGGCCAGGCTACCAACAGGCTCAACTCGGGCAGAGCTGGTCTGGCAGCACGCACCAAAGCCCACGATCCTAACATTCTTCTTTCCCCCATAATTCCATTTTTATTTATTTTTAAAAATATATAATTATTATTATATTTTTCCATTACCATTTAGTCCCCTTGCATAATTCCATTTTTAGAATAGATTCTGAGGAAGTAATCTACAACAAAGGAGCGACTTTATAGGATGAAATCTTAAGCAGTCCTTCTCTAAACCATGAAAACTTAGAAAGAAAAAAATGCCAAAGACCATATAATCAAGGGGAAAAAAGTACATAATTTATAGAATAAATAATCACAAGAAGATAATAAAGATAGCATTGTACAAAAAATACCATACATATGAAATTCAGAGAAAAGTTTATGTATAAAACAATACCTATTTTAAAATAGCATTTAAACAAAAGATTTTATTTATTTACTTTCAGAGAGAGGGGACGGGAGGGAGAAGGAGAGGCAGAGAAACAGAGATATGTCAACTGGTTGCCTCTCACACGTGCTTAACTGGGGACCCGGGCTGCAACCCAGGCCTGTGTCCTGACCAGGAATCGAACCGGTGAAGTTTAAATCAGCATAGGGTGGAATCAACAATAAATACTATTTTAATTGATGATGGCAGCAGTTTACCCTAACACTTCGACTTGCTCAAGAAGGTCACTTGATCATAGAAATACTTTATGAAGTTATACCATAATTTTGTTTCATTTCTTTCACATGCACATAAAACAGACAAAAACACTCAAAACAGAAAGCTAAATAATTTTTTCACCATATGCTTGAAAATACACATCCCCAAATATTACAATAAAGTGCAATTCAGGGGTTCTTTATAACATAAAGACAATGATTCTTGTTGAGATTTGAGAATTTCTTACAAGGAACCAATGGACCGAATACGCCCAATCTTGCTGTAATCTTGAGCAGTTTTCTGAACGCAAAGGAAGGTAGGCTTTTGAGAGGCAGTTCATTATCTCCCAATCAAGATACTAAGTTCATTTTTATTGGGAAAATCTGTTTATTTGGAAAAAACGCAGGGAGTAAAACAGGAACAATAATCCGACATTTGTGAAACAACTTCTCTGAGATTTTTAACACAGTGTTAAGAGCAGGTACTTCAGTGTTCAGCCTCAGAGCAGAGCCTGTCATTATGTGATGACACCACTAGGGAACTATGGCAGTAACTCACAACGTGTCAGACACAGACAGGGGCTTTGAGCCCCTGGCTAGGGTGGGTTCCAGCACTGCCACTTACTAACTTCTGTGTGGCCTTGGGAGAGTCACGTAACCTCCGAGCCTTGTTTCCCCATCTTCAGGGCAGAGCTGATCCTGCCTACCACGCACATACTCCTGAGGATTAGTTACAAACTGGGCCCATGTGACTGGCGAGTGGAAAGTGGGGCAACAGAAGGACACCAAAGCAACCAAAGGAAAAAAAAACAGATCAACTGGACTTCCACCAAAATGAAAAACTTTTGTGCTGCAAAGGACATCATTAAGAAAGTGAAAGACAACCCAAAGAATGAAAGAAAATATGAGCAAATCATTTATCTGACAAGGAACTAGAATATAGAAAGAATTCTTGTAACTCAATAACAAAAAGACAAATTATCCAATTAAAAAATGGGCAAAGGATCTGAATAGATATTTCTCCAAGAGGGGTAAGCAAATGCAAACAAGCACATGAAAAGCTGCTCTACATCATTAGCCATCAAGGAAATGCAAATCAAAACCACAATGAGATACCACTTCCTTCATACCGCTAGGATGGCTGTCATCAAAAAGACAGAACAACAAGTGTCGTTTAGGATGTGGAGAAATTGGAACCTTCATACACTGCTGGTGGGAACTTCAAATGGTGCATCTGCTTTTGAAACGATCTGGTAGTTCCTCAAATGATGAAACATAAAGTTACCATCTGACCCAGCAATTTCACTCCTACCTATATGTCTAAAAGAAATAAAAACACATGTCTATACAAAAACGTGTACATACATGTTTATGGTAATATTAGTCATAATAGCCAAAATGTAGAGATAACACAAACGTCTACCAATGGGGTGAGTGGATACACAAAATGTAGTATATTCATACAATAGAATATTATTCAGCCATAAAAAGGAACAGAGTACTGATACCTGCTAAAACGTGAATAAACCTTGAAAACATTACGCTGAGTGAAAGAAGCCACTGACAAACATCCACATCTTAAATTACTCTATTCATATGAAAATCCAGACTATGGAAATCTATAGAGACAAAAACGTAGATTAGTGATTGCTTAAGGCTGGAGTATGGAGGAATGGGAGGACAGATAATTGGGGGACTCAAGAGTTAAATATTTTAGCTTCAGTCATAGTTGATAGACCTAAGTGAGTAATGCATGTGGAAGCTGTTATTCCAGGAACTGGAATGCAAGACGCAGCGACTCCAGGAGCAATGCAATCTTTGTGCCCCAGGGATCTGCAAGGATAGAGATGGTATCTGAGCCTTTGAGTTCCAGGGTGGGAACAGACAAAGAAATACTGGGAAAATCACATCCCCCTTGCAACTCTTACCCAATTAACCTTTTTTCCAAACCCCTTACTACCCTTTCTTCTCCTTATAAAAAGGTCGGCTTGAGATGAGATGTTAAGATGGTTTTTGAGAGTACACAACCTGCAACATTCTCAGGTCTCTGGCATCCACATAAAGCGCCCATAAATTTCAATCCTTGTCTTTATTTATCGATCCTGGTAGTGACAGGGGGCACCAACGACTTTTCTGGTTTCACAGTGAGGTGGGAGCTTAAAGGTACAGTGTTTCTTATAATCCAGCAAGAAACTCATCACGATGAAGGCATGAAAGCAGGACGGTGATAATCTAGAGAGGAGGAGAACTCCCAGGGAAGGGAAAGGCACCTTGGGTTCCTTGAGGACTCACTAGCTACACCCACAGGCTACAGATTCACCCCATTCTATTCCTGCCTCTCTGTAATTGCCCTGGTGAGGTTCCAAACCAGAGCGCTTCAGGAAGAGACACTTGATGAAAATCACCTGATTAAATATTCCTGCATAGTCTGTTAATAGCAGGGGAAGGGGGGTAGAGGGAGGAAAGAAAACCACAGGCTCAAGCGTTACAAGCAATAAATTATATGCTGGGCTTTGCCACCCTGTATGACCTTGGGCAAGTCGCATAAGGGCCCCATTCTCTCTGATCCTGAGAGCAAGGGGAATGCCTGCCACCTGCCTACCCCGTGGGGGTTTAGGGAGGATTAATGAGATAATGTCTGAGCTCTGCTTCAGGCTCCTTGGAGACAGTCACTATATATCAGGAATTATTAGCACAAGCTTGGACAGTTTCTTGCCCATTCCTCACCTCATTAAGCTACCTATGCTTTATTACGTCTGCTATAAAAGTTCTTGCTCAAAAAACAGGGGGCTGGGGAGGTCACAGCCAAAGCTGGGTCTGCCCTGGCCGATCTTGTTATAGCTACTCCTTAAACCCGCACTTGTCAACAAGAGGGCAACTTGAAAGTTTAACGAAGTGCCCAACATTGGATACCAGAGATGAATGACTAAAAAGGCCCTCTGGACTTCTTGTTTTTAATCGAGATCCTTTGCTTTGTGTTACCATTCCCCACCCACACCCCCAACATTCTAGGGCACTTCGGACGGTGGGGGTACACAGGGGACAAACTCCTGGAGTCTTCAACAACTCGGTTCTTAGGTATCAGATTGATGGACAGGTTTTTGCTGTGTCTAATTTCAAAGAAACCAGGTGGCTCTTAGTTCTAAGGTTGCTAAGAAACCTATATTTATGGTGTTTCTAAGGAAGGCAAAGCCATGTTGTATGAGTGGGTATAACAGATACAAAAAACCATACTCAAGGTGGGTCTCCATCTTCAAGGATCTTTTATTCAGTTGGCTGAATTGGATATTTGCTCCTAGAAAGCTTACTGGCCTTGCCATGTACCAGGAGAGAAGTCATAAAAGGGGTCTCAAGAGCGTCAAGTCCAAAGGCAAGAGACTGTGGGCCTGTGGGCCAGAGGGGAGAGGGGAACAGCTCGGCCGTATCACACTCACATGCGTCTACATGGGCCACCAGGCAAAGGTTTGGACGACTGTGATCCTCACTGAACAGGAAAGGACTTGGAGGAAGGCGAGATTTTGAGGTGCACTTCAAGGCCATCTGTCACCTCCCTGTCTCACGTGGGAGGCTGTCATGAGACAGATTCTCATCACCTCCCAGGTTCTAATGAGGAGGAGGCTTTCCGTCCTGCTACACTCAGAAGGACTTAGCCATAACCTAGAACTGACTCCTCAGCAACAGGGTATCCCACAATTCAGCTGCAGTCATCTGGCCCCTTCGATCTCAGTGTCACATTCTTGGTGTGTGGGACAAAGACCACGAGGAGGTGGCACCTTTGGCTACTTGTTCTTTCACTTCTGTGTAAGTAATAAATTGTCTGACTCTGAAAGGGGCTCTCTGTACCTTTACCAATTAAACCTGGCCTTGGCCTTAGCTTGCCTTGCCCTGTGTGCTTGACTAGAAGGTGCATCTATCTCTCACTTGGATTGCTTCTATGCCTTAGGTCAGGAGGACTTCCCAGGACCTATCAAAAGAGAAGGCAGGGTAATAAGCCATAGGCCACACAGACCAGTGACTCCACCTAGGACAAAAGAATTCTTTCCATCTGTTTTGTCATCCGAGCATAAGGATTCCAATGCTGACACTCCAAGGTTGCAGTGAAGATTAGAGATAACGCACGTTCAACTTCCAGAGCAATGCCTGGCACTAAAACATCAGTGATAATAATAACCACTAACACTGGTGCGCTTGCTGTGTTCTATGCACCATTTACTAGTTTCATAGGTGTTAACTCAATTGACCCTAAAAGCCTTCGAGGTAGGTATTCTTAGCATTCTTGTTTTATACATGAGGAACCCAAGGCAGAGAAGGTTCAGTGATTTGCTCAAGGTCACACACAAGTAGGCAGCAGAGCTGAGATTTAAACCCAGGCAGCCTGGAGCCTGGGCTCTTTACCACCCTGCCACAGTGGACATCAAATACTGGGCGGGGCAAAAGTAGGTTTAGAGTTAGTTGTTCCTATGCAAGATAATATAATAATTAGTAAATAGTGATATAAGATAAACTCTCTGTCTTGCGTACTCACAACTGTAAACCTACTTTTGCCCCACCCTATCATGTTCTTGCTGCTGACAAGAAAGTAACATGTTTTATCCAACCAAGTGCTAATTATGGTTCCTGTCTAATATCTCTTCAGTCACTGGGTTGAGCTTGAGTGAAAACAAAAACAAAAGCAAAAACAATGAGACAAAGAGAAGGACGGGCAGGCACCTAAATAAGAAGAAACTCTAGAAGTGATGAGTGACGCAGTCTGGGGTGGCAGTGTACATTCATCGGGTTCACAGCTAAGGAAAAGTACAAACTAAGCTTCACGACCTTCTGCCTCCACAGGCCAGAGGACACGATTTTAGGACTATACAAATGTCCATAATACATTCAGCCAAATGCTGGGCCAATGAAGATAAGCTGCAGCAATGGAAATGAAAATACCAAATTCAAGATGGTGGTTACACTTTGCCAAAAAAAAAAAAAAAAGGGGGGGGGGTGTTACTATTTCATAGGCTAATTCATGAACATCCAAGTATATGATATATTGTTTTGTGTCTCAATCCCTCCATATCTTTAGAAAGCAGAAACCTGATGTCTTGATGACATCATAAATCCATCCCTAGAACTCCCGTCTTCGAGCACACTCTACCTAGTCTATAAATCAGTGATCATCCTAACATGTCTCCTGTCTACTTTCAGGTACTCTTCCCAAGCCCTGACTGACAACAGCCTAGTTCCTACCTCTCAAAGCTCGTAGGTTCTTGTTTAACTAGAGGGGAAAGATGTAAAAAATTAAGTGTTTGAAATTCAACAGGGTACCAAAAGATACTTCGGAAAGAAAACCATCAATGTATATCCGTTTTCCTAACCTGAAAAAAGTAATACATAATAAGCTACAGTAAGTGCACTAACTTGTTCTAGCAACACATTAATAAAGGAAATAGGCCCTGATTGGTGTGACTCAGTTGACTGGCCGTCATCCTGCAAAGCAAAAGATCACCAGTTCAATTCCAGGTCAGGGCACATGACTGTGTTGCAGATTTGGTCCGCAGTCAGGGAGTGTACAAGAGGCAACCAATAAATGTTTCTCTCCCTCTCTTGCTCCCTCCCTTCTCCGCTCTCTAAAAATAAATAAAAATTATTTTTAAATAAAGGAAATAGGTCTTTCCCTTTTTTAAAGCTGAGAAGTGGCCAAAGAAGTAGAGAACATACCAGGGATTTAGTTAGCCCACTGGTACCAGAGGATAACCAGCTGACCTTCCTGTCTCCTTCTTTAGGATGCAGCTGACCCTCACCCAGAAGCGAGGAAACAGCTCACAGCCCTGGCATAAAAGATCATCCACCACAACAGAAGCCCCGGCGAGCGATCTGCAACTTAACATCTTAGCTTAGAGAACTAACTCCAGATTACTAGGGTTGTCTGCCTAGCTAGCTGATTTACCACCCGTAGGAGAGGTGGACAGAACACGGGCTCTGGGTCCCAGCCTTTCACAGCCGTGGCCTTGAGCCCGTCATTCAACCCCTCTGAACCTTAAGGTTCTTCATTTATAAAACACAGGAAGAAACACCCCAACTTGTACAACTTCCAATATAGTGTGTAACAGAAGGTGCCCACTCAAACACAGGTCTCCGCCCCACTCAATGGGACTAAATTTGTTGCTGCCTAAGAGCAAACCTTTTAACTGGGGTGTAAGCAATAACCCATCGCCTTAGTATCTAGGATTAAGGCATGCAATGAAGTAGAAGTGTAGACCAAAAAAAAAGACTACCTTAAAATTGTTACTTATTTGTAGACTACCTGTCTTCTCTCTTTTAGTAGTTTCAGAGATTTCTGCTTTATCCCTTTGTTGGGTTATTTCACTGCAAAATGTCTGAGCTGAGCTTGTGGATTTATGTTAATTAATCTTGTTAAGCAAAGTACTCAGAGAACAAATTGGTGGTTACCAGAGGCTGGGGGTGGAAGAAATGGGTGAAGGAGGTCAAAGGTAAAAATAAATAAATAAATAAATAAATAAATAAATAAATAAATAAATAAATAAATATGCTATATTACTGATCAACACCAAGGGGAAAAAAAAAGCCCAAACAACTTCAAAGATTAAAAAACAGCTTTTCAGCCTTTTTCGCCATCTTGAATCCTGTGGTGCCTGCCAGGAACAGGACTTCTACAAAAAAATGTCTGGAAGGCTGTGGTCCAAGGCCATTTTTGCTGGCTATAAACGGGGTCTCCGGAACCAGAGGGAGCACACAGCTCTTCTTAAAATTGAAGGTGTTTATGCCCGCGATGAAACTGAATTCTATCTAGGCAAGAGGTGTGCTTATGTGTACAAAGCAAAGAACAACACAGTGACTCCTGGTGGTAAACCAAACAAAACTAGAGTAATCTGGG
>PVJI01021044.1:0-27812 GCA_004026765.1 Micronycteris hirsuta | reverse complement strand
TGAGCTGCAGAAGGAGCAAAAGCTAATAAGTATATTTATGTAGGTCATTGGATTTGGCAACCTTGCCAAGACTTGTGAGAAGCAGAAAATGACTTCCAGAATTATTCTTCTGCACAGCAAGGGGCTGAGGCAAGTACCCGCTGACTTTCAATTCCCATGGGTTAAAGGCAGTCTCTGAACAGCTGGGCTGTCCTCGTGCACTTAGCACCTGAGCTAAGGGAACTCCTGAGGCTTGGAGAAGGTCCTGGGGCAAAAAACAAGGAGATGAGCAACATCTACCATGAGACACAGTCAGTGTGAGTCACAATCATCCATCAAAGCTTTAGCTGAAGTCAGAGGTGTGCCAAGGAGACGTCGTAAAGACAAGAGGGTCCACGACACAGCTTATTTTATGTAACCCTCACGATGCCCTATTATACTGTCATCATCCCCGTTCAATGATGAAGATGTGAAGACGGAGAGAATCAATATAATTTGCTCAACTTCACACAGCTAGTCAGTTGTGGAACCCAGGCTGTGTGATCCTAGAACCTGAAACCTAAATCCCCCCCAAGACCCACCACCAGTAATCTAATCTCTGCAACCTCTTGTTCAGGAGACTCGTCTTCCCTGTGCTAGGAAGTACAAAAGCAAATTTCCAAATATAAACCTCACAGCTAAACAGACTTCCCTGACTTAGAAGCAGATAACTTAAAAATTTAGAGAATTTAGTGGAAGCTGTTACTAAGATGAGGACTGAATACGGTGCTTCAGATGAGGGCTCCTAATGAATTTATCCACCAGGGCTTTTTGATTGTCCCCCTGGGGTTATCTGCACAGGGCAGACGTTCCCATCTACAAGGGTATGGAGATCGTTCCTAATGATCATCTTTCCGTTAAAGCTCCGGGCTAGAATATCTCTGTTGTGGAAACCCAACCACCGCATGGAGGAAATGGAATTGAGCTGGTGTTTTTATTCCACTGAGAACGGAACATAGGTTAAAACAGTCTCTTGGACTTTTAACTTTGAAGATGATGCACAAGTTTTAAAAGTGCAAAAGAAAGCCTACTTACTAGGTGGGTGAGTAAGGAAGGCTGTAAGCTACAAAAAGGAATAAACTCCCTGCGGAGGAAGCGGACAAAAGCTCTGTAACTGGAGGGTAAGTCAGGTGTTACGGTGCATGGTCTCACAGGTGAGATGACCACATAGGTACCCATCAGAGAAGGGCACTCGAAGACAAAAGGGAGCGCTCCTGATCATTTCAGTGAGTCAACTGGTGTAAGCCAGCACCGCCCCGTTCTTAGGGCAGAGGATGGGGCTGCGCTTTTCCCACCGTGACCGAGACATGAGAATCACTTTGAGTGTTTGCAGACCCTGGGACCCTCTCCCTTAGTTACTATATCATACGCTCATGCACGGGGCCCCCAGATGACCATTTTCACAATGCCTCAAAGTGATTCCTAAAGATACACAATTTCAAGCACCAGTGATTGAGACAGTCAAGTTCAATGTTTCTGTACATATGGGTATATAATTCACAGAGAAAAGTAAATACTAAAATAGTTTAGTATTACGATTAAGATAATAAGAACTGGGAGGAAAAGGACTCCATTGATCTCATGTAGTCATTAATGGATATGTAGATATTTATTGAATCGCTAGTAAACATGAGAGTTTTTAATAATAGATAAAAGGAGAAAAATCATGTATTTCCTGCTTTCTATGGATTTGTAGCCTATGGGAGGCTGTAGAGTAATAATGATAATCAAATAAACCATAACCATTCACACATCAAGGGTGATGAGGGGATTAATAATTAATATTAGATTATAAACATCCTGAGGACAATGAACTCTGCCTATCATATGCCAAAAGGCACCCTAGGGATGATCGACCATCCTGGCTTGGTCTAATAGATTTCCCAAGAAACAGAACTTTCAGTAATAAAACCAGAAAGTCCTAAGCAATTCAGGACAAGCTGACCACTCTATTAATGAATAAGGCCATTGAAAGAGAGTCTAATAAAATGAATGTGTCCATGAATAAAGTTAGTAAAACATATTCACTTATATTGAGTCCTACCATTTTTCAAGTTCTTTATATACATTATCACAAGGGTCTAAGCTAACTGATAGAAATGGAAACTGAGGCTCAGAGAGGTTAGTTACTTTGCCCCAATTCCCACAGAAGGGAAATGGCTGAGCTGAGAGAGATAGGAGTCCAGGACTGTTTGTACCCAAAGGCCCCAAGAGTAAGGACAGATGCTCTCAGTTCTTTGCTCAAAACCTCAAAAGAGACAACAATGTGGAATTAGAAGTGAATTCTTCATCCCAGAGAAACCAGCCATATTTTATTTAGGGAGTCATTTTGTTTTTATTAACAGACACAGGCCCAAGATAGTTTGCTTGCCTCCCTCCCTTCCAGCAGCTGCTTTGAAGCCGACCAGAGGCTCCAGAGGGAGCAGAGCTGTTTCTAGCAGCTGTTTCCCAAACACCTAACTTCATTTTCAGATCAGAGTTGGGGTTTGAAGCTCTTAAAACCTTTGCTGCTTCAATCACATGAGAGCAGAAGCAGCCAAAACAACCAGAGTTTCGCCAGCAGCCTATGTGAATGCTTCTCTGTGCACCGAATGTGGCAGGCATAATGTCATGAGGGGCTGTTTGTTGCATCCACTTCCAAGTCCTCAACCCCTCACTTCTGTCAGACAGACAGACTCCCTCTTCCTCTTGCCTTCCCTTTCTCTACCTCCTGCTCCCTTTCCTTCTTTCCATTTGCACTTGCCTTCCCTTTCTCTACCTCCTGCTCCCTTTCCTTCTTTCCATTTGTGATTAAGAAGTATTTAAATTACAAGAACAAGAAAAGTGACACGTATTCATCCTAAAAATGCAAAGTTAACATTTTGTCACATTTGATAAATAAACCCCTGTTGTAAGAAATCAAATGTTTTGGATAGGGTGGAGACTCTTAGTCCCACTCCAATAAGTGCCCCTTCTTTGCTCGAGGGAACACCAGTAGGAAGCTGGCGTCTTCCTTTCCTCCCAGTTCCTACACCTTCGTTAACATGTCTGCCTCCATGACCAATAGGAAGTATTGTCAGGTGAGTTATTTTTTCACTCTTCATTAACAGTATCATTCTGTATACCTCTATTCAGATCTTAAATATTCACTGAATATTTTTGTTTTTACAGGCACATGCATGTAAATACATGACAAACTAGCACATCGATCCTTGTTGCTTCATGATATTCTATCACATGAATCCTGTGATTTCTTTTTTAATTCCCAAATGTTAAATGCCTAAATTAACATTTTTATGACCTCTTGCATTTCTGTACTTCTATGATAAACCTATGAGGTAGATTTTACATTATGATCTCCATTTACAGATAAGGAAATCGAGGTTGAGGTAGACCAGATGACGAGTCACATTTACACCACGGATAAGTAAACTACTGGAATGAAGACACAGGTTGGAGGAGGCTTGCACTATTTCTGGTCTGTACACAATGGACTCCACAAGAAAGGAAGGAAAGGAACGGATGGCGTTCCTAGCACCGCATCAACACTGTGTCCAAACCTTGTTTTCCATCCTTGCATCTACCGAGCTCAAGGGCAGGTCCTTGCACAGAGCAGGGGTTAAGCAAATACATATTAAATCATTGTGCTGAACAGACACGGGGACCAAGTCTCAGGAGGTTCTAAGATAAGCTGTCCCACTCAGAGCCCTGGAGGCAAAGAGCCCTGGGCCCAACATGCATAACCGATCATGGAACCAGACAACCAATGATGCTGACGGGGAGAAGACAGTGTGCGGGCAGCACCTAGTGGTTTGAACGCATCCCGACAATACGAGCCTGAGACAAGGACCTGGAGTCTTGCATGTCACTGGTGGACATATGAGCGTTTGAGCCATTTACACCCCAAGGAGATGGGATAGGGCAAGCCCAGGAGTTTTCACTGAGTCACTGAAGAGTACGACACTTTGGAAGGGAGCCATTCTTCCGCTCTTGTGTAAACATGGTTACGGAAATCACTGATTTCTTCCATGCCAGGGTTTAACTGGCTGCCATCTGCAAACACTAAGTCTGTGCCCCGTGTCCACCTGTGAGATTAAATGGGCTAGACCACGTAAAGCGTGGGGCACAGTGCCTGGCACATTGGAAGCATTGAACTCAGATTAGCTTTAACAAGATTAGAAAGAAGGAAAGACTATCCCTTTCTATTTGAAGACCAGAAAAACAATTTTTCTTCATAATAAATATTACCAACAAGTAGCAGCAAGCTTTATTCAGATGAGGGCAGCAACCTTGAGATGCAATTTTTAGTGTAGTTGCTGGTTATTTTTCTGAATATCGCATGCGTTTAGAATTGAGTGAACTCAGGCAAACCCCTCTAACCAGAACCTTTTTAAAAGCTTCTTGAGAAGCTGAAGAGACAGTCACAAGGAAATTCATATTTTTCTCAAACATTGCTCAAGGCAAGCCCATTTTAATATTTTATAAAACCTAATGTCTCCATCCAGGGAAAACAAATTGAATTACTGCAGAGGACAGGTGGAGCATTGGGTGCACCCACACACGAGGTGGAGGGGGGGCGGGTTCTGGGGACACGGCAGAACATGTCACAGAGAGAACTCTACTGCCCAGCCTGAGAACTCAATGGGATCTTTGAGTGGGTCGTTGCTATGGGGATTCACAGAAAACTCTCTTTGCCATTCAAGCAATTTGTGCCTCCAGAGGGTATTTTTGAAGCATATTTTGGTTTTAATAAAGCAAGTGTTTAAGGCACATTAACAAAAATAGGCTCTTGATTGCTCAGAATTATGTGGACACCTGAACGTGTGGATTTGATACTCAATCTCCCAAGGAAAGACTGACATAACCCAACCACGTAAAATTCAATTCAAAGAGGGGTGTATGTGTATATCTGTGTGTGTGTGTGTGTGTGTGTGTGTGTTTAATCCTAGCCAGAAATGGAGAAAGGTCAGACTCAACCCACATACCTCAAATTTGCTGAAGCAGGAACGGAAACAATGGCGATCTTCCTTTTCGCACCAAATAAAAGAGAGAGCATTCCTGCTGCCCCCAGTCTTACAAATATTCCCCTCATCCTCCAGGTGGGTGGAGGCCTGGACATGAAGAGAGATCAAAGTGTGGTTGGCCTGGCAGTTACGGGGCAGGGTCTTACTTGAGTGGCAGATGGACGAGGAGGGAGTGTCCTCATTCTCAAACTGAGCTGCTCACTAGGATCAACGGGGAAAATTTAAAACTACCTGATTCTCAGAACCAAGCACAGACCGCAGAAGGGCTTCGGAGGAGGCATTAGTATTGTTTTAAAGCAGGGGTGTCAATCTCATTTTCACCAGGGGCCACTTCAGCCTCGCGGTTGCCTTCAAAGGGCCGAATGTAATTTTAGGACTGTATAAATGTAACCACTCCTTAATGGTTAAGTGAGAGCTCAGCACTGCCACCGGGTAGACACAAGGTGCCAGGCCAGATAAAACAAGATGCAGGGCCGGATTCGGCCCTGGGCCTTGTGTTTGCCACCTGTGTTTTAAAGCATTCTGGGTGATTCTAATATGCAGCTAAGGTGATACAAGCAGATTTGGACAAGATCGTTTTCCTGCCTAAAAGCGAAACATGCATTGCAGCCCCAATGAGTAAAAACACATCGGCCTTTCCACTATCTTGAACAAATTTAATCTGCACTTATTCATTGTTATAATCAAAGCCTTGGCACATATAAGGAACTCGTTCATAACTAATGAATAAATGAATGAATGGTTACTAGCTAGTAAAAATATTACAATAAAATAAGCTTTCCCTTTTCTCTGTGTAACTCACTGCTCAAATCCCTGCAATTTGCATAATATTTGATGAGCCATTCAACTTTTCATAAATTATCATAAAGAATTTATGAAAAAGTTACAAGATATACATAAAGTATTCATCACACTGCAGTTCGTAGATTTGATAAGTCACTTATGATATATCCATCTAATAGAATTCTATGTAGACTTAAAATAAGGTTGTCGGTTATTTTCTAGTGTACAAAGCCATCTGTGATATATTATTGATAGAGAAATAGCAAATTAAAAACAGCATGGATAAAAATACAACTTTGGTTTAATAAATAAATTGTGTCTGTCTACACAGAAAAATTCGGGAGGTATAAACACTAATGTAGTTTAAACACTAATGTAGTTATCTATGGAAGATAAAAATGACAGCTTTCATTCTTTTTATACCTTTTCTTCATTTGCAACTCATATTATTTTAATAATTATAATTTTTCCATAGGTAATTTTTTTTCAAAGATGGAGTAGCTGTGGCCCACTTCAGGTCCATCGTGATTTCAGAGGCCTCGCCACTGTGAATAGAGTCAGACGAAGATGCCACGGTGGGACGGGAGCTCACCTTTCATGTCCTTTTCCATACCTGTGCGTCAGCTTCCACTGTTTATGTTGGCCACTCCCCCACGTGAGTTCCCATGAAACTGATAACTTTGTTTGACCCAATCCACCCACTTATATCCATAAAACCCATTTCTTTGTTTTACCAAATTTATCAGGGTGACATTACTTAATAAAATGATATAGGTTGCAGGTGTACAATTCCATAACACATGATCAGTGTATTGTATTAAGGGGGGATAAGTGGTGATGAAAGGAAACTTGACTTCGGGTGGTGAATACACAGAACCTATAACTTCAGGACGTCTGCGTCCATCTGCGATGTGGCTGGGTATTCTGGTACAACTGCTTCTTAATGCAAATTACTACCATGCCTGTCTGTCATCACTCATGGGGATAGGTGCATTCTTAGGCAAATATCAAAACACAGAAATGCCTCTACTGTGATGTGACAGCTTCAGAAACAGAAGCATGAGGAGGATCTTACTTCTCTCTGACGGTGGCAGAGGGGACATGTTATTAGTAAACATGAATAATAATGACAGGTGGATATACCTGGCTGTCTTCTGTACTGAGGCTGTACTAAGCACTCGCAGGATTAAGGAACGTCAACATTATAAACAGCACTGTGATGTATGTGCCATTACTATGCCCAATCCACGGATGAGAAAACAGAGGCCTGAGGAGCTTACAGCTTGTGCAAGGCCTTACAAACAGTGAGTGCAGAGCTGGGGTCATGTTGCAAGCAACCTGGCTCCAGCGTCTGCTCTGACTGACTGTATAGCCCTGTGGTGTTATGTAGTCGGTAGAGCTTCTAAAAACCACTGCTCAATGTAATTCAGTCCTCAACACTGATCACATTCGTTTCTGGGGTAGATACACATTATGGATGAATGAACCATTGTCGGGGCCCTCTCGAGGGGTGACCCTGATGTAGCAATTTAGCCCAGCCCTGGAAGAAGAAAACCAAAATTCTCCAGCATTTTTTATCTTCCAGACAAGTGAGTGTCAGAGTGTGGCCCCTGGACGAACGTCACCTGAGATCTCAGAAGACATGCACATTCGCGGCCCCATCCCAGACCTACGGAGTCAACATCCAAGGCAGGTTTTAATGTCAGTTCACAATTCCCAAGGAGGACAGTGAGGCATGGGGAGCTGCCTGAATGTCCCTGAAAGGCATAGTATGGGGTGCTCAGGCTGGAAACCTAACCCACATCTATAGAGGCTCCTGCTGAGCCGGCATGAAAGAGGCAGGGCGCATGTTCTGATTCCACCACCGCTTCAGTGCAATCTCCTGTGTTAGCACGTGGCTGCACCCTTAGACACACTCTACAAAGATGTACCGAGGAACACAATTTAATGGGGAACTAAGATACATGTGGGCACTTATCTCATAATACAATTCTACTTAGGAAAGGACGCTGTAGAGTACTTAGACTCTGGGCAGTCAGACAAAAAAAGCAAACAGAGCGATGAAAGGAGACTTGCCTTGGGGTGGTGAACACACAATGCAATACACAGGTGATGTATGATAGAATCGTACACCAGAAACCTATATCATTTTATGAACCAATGTCAACCCAATAAATTTTTTAAAAACACGGCTCTTATTGAATTGATTCACAGGAATGGAGTGTTGCTGGGAGGTATTCACACACCAGATGCTGTGAAGATATGTGTTGATTCTGTGGGTTGCTACATAACCCCCCTGCAACCCAGCCTCCAGTCCTCATGCTCATAGACATAAGTCCTCCGTAAGCGATGTCTAAGCCTCGTGGCAGAACTATAAATCGAAGCTAATAGGCAAAAACGCAACTCCTCCATTCAGTCCTTCTGAAAATATTTGCCTGCAGTGTTTTGTGCAACAGAGATTGTGTGTGCACGCATGGGCACACACATACACACACCCACAGAGACAGCATATAATCTGGGTTGTCTTCATTGGGAGAGCCAGATTAGGAAAGGTAATCAAGTACATTCCACTTCTACCTAGTAAATAAATTAAACGGTCCCTGTGGTTATTCATTAAAACTTTTATGGTATGTTCATCAATTACCAAACAGCTTGAACAAAAGCAGAGGTAAATTAACTTTCTCGAATCCACATGGCTTGCCAAAAGGAGTGCACTCAAAGCAATTTCATTGGTTTAAAGTTCATCCAAAATACTATTAGCTTGGAGTCCAATTTCCAACTGTCAAGGGGAATATATACAATGGTAATTTCAGATCATTATCATGACATTCCAATGCAAATGACCACAATTTAATTCATTATCAGTAACATTACGTCTTTATTTTGCTACCAACTGGTGACTGACATTTCCAAGGCTTCAAGAAGCAAATGCTAATGAGACCATGGTGTACTCTTACCCTTTCTTCTTTTGCTATGTTTTTCCATCTTTAGAGAGACATGCTGGAGGCTACTTCTGGCCAGCTGCTGGCCCCAGACACTCTGTCCCCCTGCCCTCAGCCAGGCCACCATCCCTGGGACAGAACGAAGCTCCCATGGATTTCTGGGTCTGTGCCTGTGAAAGGCAGCCCCTGCAATGCTCCTTCCCGACTGAAATCACTCACCCAGCTGAATTCAGGACACCCCAAGTACTCTCCAGGGTGACAGAACACAGGCATTAACATTCAAACAAACTGGCACGGAACTTCAGTTTGCATTTAGACTGGACAAAAAGGAAGGAACTGGCTTTCCATGTTCTCCTTCACATCATCAGAGTTTAGCAAATTACTGACCTCAGAAATGACATCAGGAGGGAACTTCCGTTCCTCCCATTCACACTTAGCCGGACTCGATTCACCTCTAAAAGTATGCCTTCCACTCTCAACGTGAGATGAAAAAGAGCTTTAAAAATCTCAAACAACATCCGTGGCATGTTGCATGTGTTCAAATGAAAGCAATTAGTGAGTACAAAACTGAGGGTTCTTTGATCTTTGAGTTACAGATTCAGGCAAAAGATATAAGATATGGATTTTTTCCCCATCTCCCTGATGTGACACAATAATTCTGCCTTCAAGACAATGTCTACCTCCAGAAGCATGCATATGTTACTTAATGTCTCATTATTTTACTGTAGTAATAATAATGACAAGTGGTCATTGTGTGCCAGGTCCCCAGTAATTCGGCTTTACATATTTAATCTTCAAAACAATTCTGCAAGATAGGAATCCGGTTACCAATGAGGAAGACGAGTTTGGCCAGTGCAGACAGTAATAGTAACTCCAGTTAGCCAGGAGGATGAGTACCTCTCATCACCAACCACTTTCCTACCTGTATTTCTTTCACTTCCCAAATCAACTCTTTGAATTCAAGTCCTTGCTCCAGGGTCTGGTTCTGGGGTGCCCAAACTGAGACAACAGAAGATGGTGTTCTCCAGGAATCAAAAATTCACCTGCCCTATGCATTGAAGGCAAATGAATAAATAAACTAATCCAGTATGCCTGGAGCAAAAACTAGACAGAGTAGTAGATGACAAGGAATAAAAAAAAAAAAAAGGAATAGATTTGAAATGCTTTTCTCTACACTGAAATCCAGCTGGGCTAGAAAGCATGTATCCTGTTACATGGCTGATACATGTGTCATTCAGTGTAAGGTTTCCAGCACAGTGACAGTGAGGGGGGCCTTACTGGGAGTTACGCTTTGTAGCGGTGGCATGTGGAAAACCATGGCTGTACTTACAACACTAACACAGGATGCAGCCCTCAAACACATGAACTTGAGCTCCCCAAAGGAAACGCTTCTCAATAACAACTCACTACACCTGGTTTTCCTCATCCATCACCTCATCATTGACACACTTTGCTGTAATAACTGTACATGTCAGACTCAGAGGGAAGAAATGAGGCCTCAGGCGTCCCATGGGCCATTGTTCCCCTACTTCTGAAAAATACGTGTCCTGCTGGAAATGTGTGTGCCCTGGGGCCTGGGACTAATAGGGATTTCAAGGCCTGTTTTATGTTTGCGAGTTAATCTTTCTTTGTCCTCCACCTCAGCCTGCAAATGCAATTTCATGATAACACAACTCATCTCTGTGTTTTTGAACTTGGCTTTGGATTGGGGATCATTGTGTCTTTGCCTTCAGATGTCTCGCTTTGATGTTCTCTATTTCAAAGGGAGAGATAAAACCCAAGTTCATTCTTACAATGGGACGTCCTTTAAAGCCAAAGAGAAACACTGGTCCTCTTTGTGGCACGCAGCAGCCCAGATTCACTCTGAGATCCTCTCTTGAAAGTCCCTGGGCGAG
This sequence comes from Micronycteris hirsuta, assembly GCA_004026765.1. NCBI lineage: Eukaryota > Metazoa > Chordata > Mammalia > Chiroptera > Phyllostomidae > Micronycteris > Micronycteris hirsuta. Next base: position 17,171 of record PVJI01021044.1, on the reverse strand, counting down.
TGCAAAATGACTTTCAGTGGTTTATTCGGTGCCACTGTCAGAAGAGAGGTGCTAGAGCTGCCTCCATTGCACAAATGGGTAGATGGAAGCTGCGGGAGTGAGGCAGGGCGGAGACCTCTGGGAAATAGACCCCTCATTGCCTCTTCCTAATTACTAGCCAGGTAGCTGAGCTCTTCAGCACGAATGGCTCTGCTAGGTACAAACAGCACATTTTTTCTCTTCAGAAGTCTAAATCTGGGCAGCAGGAAGGGTGATCTATTCAAACCTACATTCCCATCTCTCTCCATCTGAACTCCACTCCAATTATACAAGGGGAAAAAAGCAGTATATTTCTCTGTTAGACATAACACACATCACTTTCTAAATCTGTTTTCTGTTGGTCTATCAATCTGCCATTTCTTGTAGCTCTTAAATTTCCCCTAATCTAGAGGATATCTCCTTCTAAATACATTTTCTTCACCTTCAACTTCTAATAGATTGCAATTTCCATATGGATGCCTAAGTTCTTATTCATCTGTATATCCTCAGCGCCTAAAGCAAAATCTGGAATATATTATTCACCCAATACATGTTTGTTGAGTGAATAAGTGAGTAAATGGCTGGATTAAATTTTAATCATTTACTCTTCTTTGAATCCTCTTCCTTCCTTTCAGCAGACTCACAGCTATCCCATCTTACAAAAACAACAACAAAGAACATTTAACATTTTTGCTTTTGTGCCCTCTGAAATAATTCATCAGTTTGAAATCCCAAGATGGTATATCCCTTCCTACCTTCTTCCCTAATGAGAGCAATTTTATAACCAAGGAAATGGAGCGAGTGACCACTCTTAAAAACATAAGGAGTGTTATCTCAGCCAAAGCAAAATACAGGGGCTGACACCTTCTCTGCCACGCCCATGCCTACCTTCCTTGGATGACGTCACGCCGATACCCTGGCACCGCAACGGTTCCCACAGGCAGAGTCTCAACCGAGGTCCTACGGTAACAAGGGTGTATTTGAACGTGACTAGCATGTTGGACCACTGTTGGGCTAATATTTTTTTGACCGTTTATATAATATTTTCTGAGTGCTAAACCTGCAAGGCATCGCACTGCACCCTTGGAAAAATATCTTATAAATCAGATGGCAATCCGACACAAAATAAACCAAGATTCTAGAAAGAAAATTAAACATATGGGTATGGGTAAATGTCCATGCCTCCTGTTTGAAAATGATTTGTCTCATAAAAGAGCTTCAAAATAAAGTACTATTGGGACAGGCCTTCAGACTAGCTCAGTGGATCAGAGAAAACTTCAAAAAGGAGGTGGCATTTTAACAAAGCCTTGAAGGAATGAATTAATATGTGAACACTTTTAAATGGTAGACGCTTAAGCAAATAAATAAGTGAAAAGCCTTGATTTGTTGCCGTTGATCAATCCCATGCTGTAAATACCCCCTACCATGGCCAGCAACCATCTCTCAAAGTTTCTGAAAAGTTCGCCATGATCTCTCATGAGCCAACTCCAGCACAGCACTGCTCAGTAAATTTCAACTAGGGCGACCCCTCTCATGAACTTAAAAGCTGCGGACGAAATTGAAACCATCTAACCGTCCCCATACTGAAGGACACATTGTTGCAATGAAGGGAAAGCAGGTTAGGGAAGAGCACTAGATAGCCTTTGAAGTGCTTTTAGCTGACCCCAGTTCAAAGAGCCATGATTAGACGCAGGAAAATGATGCCCCCTCTCTGAGTAGATCTGAGTCTTGGCAACGCGAAAAAGTTTTGGCTGCTTGACTTGGAGTATTTCATTAGACATGTGATCCTATGTCCCCATCTTTCAAATCTAGGAACTGTTACAGATTTAGGAATACTAAACCTATAGAACTCTTCCTATAAATGTTTTTTAAAGGTGGCCATGCAGGGAAGAATAAACTTAAGACAGAAGCAGCCCGAGTATTTCTCTATGAAGCTCAGCTTGCCCGGAAGTCAGGGTTCTGTTGTACAACCGCTTGATGTTGGGAGACCCAGGCTTCTGGATGTGCTCCTGCTTTTGTTTGCTGAGCCCAAGGGTTTACTTCTTAAGTGAATTCCTTTTTATTTTTTATTGTGGTGGGCATGATCATGAAACTCCTTCTGCCAATACGTTCTGTGAAGGGTCCCTAGCCAAACTAGCTATAAATATTGGCCATGTGTCACATTTCAATATTTTGGTTGGAAAGAAGTAGCTGAAAGGCTTGGGAAATATTTTCAGAAAAGACTCACTGTTCTGGTCCTCAGCTGTCATCCTGAACAACAGGCTCCGTGTGCGTTCTGCCTGCTGCCATCCCGGGCATGAGTAGCAGATGCCTCCCCAGGGACATTGCATGGTGTCTAGCACCCCAGAGGAGCAGAGATCTGAAAAAAGTGTTTCTTTATGGGGTGATAGTGTAGACTATCTGAACACCACGATCCCTCCAACCACAATCCCCCCATCAGTCTCTAACGCTATGAATCCAAGAGTGATTCAGTTCTGAGAAAACCAAACGAAGAAGGAAAATGTAAGACGGTGAGCAAACAGGAAGCCTGGCTTCTAGACATGAGTGGTCACTAACTTAGGAAGGTGGTGGACTACCCAACCCTTCATTTCCTGCCCACTCTAGATTTTCTACAAATCTAGAAATTTCCTCTCAAAGTAGTTCTAAACTTTTGTTTTTGGCACTGGGCTCTATCTAAAAGGCTGATAAACTACATTCATTTAATACCAGTTAAGAAACACTGATTGTCTTCCTGGCGGTACCTACTAAACTTGACAGCAAGGAATCAAGAATTAAAGAGAAAGGATCTCGGCATTAAGTTGCTCATGGGTGGATAGGAAAATCACAATTGAAAAGACAACTGAAATGTATTATGAAATGTACAAAGATCACTTGCCCATCCCCATCTGTGAGATAGAGTCTCCTGATGGTCATTCAAATTACATAATCATCTGGACTTTTAAAGATACATCAGGTAAGCCTGGACACTCCTGGGTGGTCTAGGTAGCAGAGCACATTACGCTAAAGAACGCAGGTCCAGTCAACCACACTGGAAACCACAGGTTTCCATCCCAGCCGCCCTCATCTTCGCTGAGTCACTAAGGTGCCTTCAGTGTTACCCCAGGAACCAGCACAGACTTTATAGTCAAGTAGAAAAGGGTTTCACCCACACCACAATTGGCAACGTCTCCTCATCTGTCTACAGAGAGGTGATGTTACTCCTGATCACAGGCTCAAGGGCAATATGTGAAAGAGGCCATTCAATAAATGTGACCAGTTAGTCAGGCAGGTACTCTGTGATGTGTGTTTCTGCCTGCCCCGTGGTATCTGTGGGAGCCACAGCTGGGCGAGTGTGTGCCAGAGAAAGCTCTGCCGTCGTTCTCACGGGATCTGCAAAGCATTCGTGAACGATGATGATGGTATCTTTCATTTTACTTTCTTTTCTTTCTTCTCAAGGCTGCTATGTCTAACTCTAGGTATCAGTTCCTAGAGTCTTCCCTTCCCTCGTCTTGCCTCAAATTATGAATGCCACTATAGTCCAACCCATTGTCCTAATTACTGTTAAGGAGGTTTACTCGGGTACTCTATGGAAACAGAGAAAAAAGAATACACATTTAGCGAAATCAGGCGGACTGTAAAGGAACGCGTTTAGAAAACAGTGACAACCCTTGAGTTACTTTTGAAATACGAGGGAGCACGAGAGAGGAAGCACAACAGGGGCTCTGGGGTCAGGTAAGGCTGTGGGCAGGGAAGCTCCTGCTGCTGCTGGTAGCTCCCTCCATCCCCAGTGAAGGATGAAGGAAGGAAGAGTCCGGTGGGAAAGAAAATCCTTTCCCCAGGCTGAGGTATTGGAACAGTACCTAGCGAGCAAGAGTGGTATGAGCCCCTGAAGGGACTGAGGCAGGGGCCCTACAGGGTCAGATTCACAAGTCTTAACAAGTCACACTGAAAGTGACATTCAGGGGTGTCCAACGTTATGGCATCTCCGGGCCACACTGGAAGAAGAGGAGTTGTCTTGGGCCATGCATTAAATACACAAATACTAACAAAAGCAAAAAAATCTCATCATGTTTTAAGTCAATTTACAATTTTGCGTTGGGTCGCATTCATAGCCACCCTGGGCCACAGGCGGCCCTCAGGCCACAGGTTGGACACCCCTGGATTAGAAGAAGAGGAGAATGAAAATGGGGAGCCACAAACTAGGCAGCCCCACTATTCAACATATGGATTTATTCATCAGCATCTTATCATTTCTGAGGAATCAACACTTACTGAAATAACAGATAAATAACCACATATTCTGGATTAAGTTCGAATGGGAGCAGGTAGATAGAAGCAGGTAAGAAGAAAGCAAGATTGGCAAAAACTTGCCCTATGTTGCCCTACTAATTGGCTGTTCGTGTTTTGCTAGTTTTATGGAAGTTTCCCATTTGGGAGTAAATCACGATTCATCCCTATCAGAGACAGAGAGGAAAAACAAACATAAACCAAAGACCTCATTTGAATTGTTTATTTATTTTAACTACCTAACGATTATAGCCACAGGCTTTTCACTAATGCATAGAAAAGGAAATCCGATAAATAGACAGGTAAAGACTACTCCTCTAGGGGGTGGTGTGAAAGCAATCCAAGGCAAGGAGTGCTGTGGGGAAGTTCAATATGCATCATCTGCATATCTAATTAGAACCGCAGTCAGCTTCCAGAGCTAAAGGCAAGTTTCTGAAGCTCCCTCCTGCTGCGCAGATTGCAGGCTGCTGTGAAAACTCCCTCAGACGGGACAGCGTCATCAGAGGAGATGGCTTTGTAGATAAGGAATATGACGTGAATGGGTGCTTCATGCATACTGTTAAGTCGTAGAGTAATTACTGAAAGCCAAAATAATTATAACAGTAATGAGAGGTATATCCTGATTTTTAAAAAGTATCTAATGGTATGTGTTTACTATGTGCCAGGCATGACGATAAATACTTTGCACTCCTTATGTCATTTAATGTTGAAAGTCGGCCCTACCACTCTGCCATTATACAGATGAAAACACTGCAGGTAGAGGAGTTGATGAAAGTCAATTGTTTGTTGGAAAAGGGATTTTTGTCCAGGGCTCTGAGGCCAATACTCTTACCCAGGGCTTAATATTGCCCTGGATATGACACCCGATCCAGTCCGGAACCACTGAGCTTCCGACCATCTCCTTAGGCAAACTTCTCTCCCCGTGAGGAGATCACACATTCTCCGCCTTGCTCCTGTGATGTAATATGTTCTCTTTTTAGAGTTCTCATACTCCTTCTTCATTCATCCGGTGAGCCTCTTTTATTCCTTCAACATTCAGTTCAGATTTTATTTATCTCAGCCAGGAGTCTTCACTCAAAAGTAAGTAACTAAATAAATAAACTAACTAATGAACCAAATTACTCCGGCCTCACTTCTCGAAGCATGAGTTAATCATGGCTGCCATCATGTCCAGGACATCTGAATATGTACATAGTGGCATAGATATTAAATGTTTATATTGATTAACATAATAAAATGCTAACAGATATCCCAGCCATATTACATAAATTAAAATTTTACGAGTTTACAGCTGAAACTGTGATTCAAGAATTAGTATTTGCAGTCTGGTAATTCAGAACTGTAGAAGCCATAAAGTAACCAAAGATGGGTGAAACTATTAAAATCACTGTTCCAGATGAAACATTGGCTTCATTTTAGAATTTTCTTTGAAGGCCGAATATATCCATTTATCATTTAAGCTTGTTATGAAAGATGAAAAAATTCATATCTTATGTCTTCAGGAATCGATCAACAAATACACAAGCAGATCAAAATATACTAAACTGAACTAAGAATACGCTGCTCAGCCCTGGCTGCTGTGGCTCAGTGTATTGATTGCCGGCCTGCAAACCAATGGGTCACGGGTTCGATTCCCAGTCAGGGCACATGCCTGGGTTGTGGGCCAGATCCCCAGTTGGGGGCACACAGGAGGCAACCACACATTGGTGTTTCTCACCCTCTTTCTCCCTCTCTTCCCCTCTTTCTAAAAATAAATTTAAAAGAATATGTTGCTCAAATCCCACTTCAGGAAAGAACTCATTGCCTGGCTGCAGACGATGTGATTGGCTGGCAACCTCTAGTAGCTTTCTCAGAATCTTATCAGCCTGAGAGTCAAGGCCCTACTCTTCAGGGAGAATCCCCTGGTCGATACCTGAGCAAAGCGGTGATACGAGGACCTGGCCATTTCTCATCTCTGCCCCAGAGCTCCCCAGGTGTTGCCCAGTGCACTTTCTGTACTCCTTGCTCAGTGCTTTCTTATTTCCCACAGAACCCAACCTGTAAAAATTAGATGCCCACAGACACATACCAAACCAGCAGTCAGGAATGCCAAGGTGGAAACCCAGGTTCTTACATTGCAGATGCTACAGGGTGATGAGGAAGATTTGGGGAGTACCTGACTATTAGAACCCCAGGTTAGGCTCCAAGAAATAGTGGAAATTCTATTCTCCATTCTCTGCCCTCCTCCCCTCCATGCAAGAGGCTGCTTTTCTTGTCCTCATCACAGTGGAGTTGCAGATAAAAATATTACACTGTGAATTATTGTCCTGTGATATGTTTAATTACTTGCACTCAAACTCCTTGTCTGTACTTAAAACACACACACACACACACACACGCACACTAATGCCAAGCTCTTATAAAATATCAATAACTAGGCTGGCATCTAGTACACATTTAACGCATATTAGCTCTACTTTTTCCTGGAGGAATTACTCTTATTTCACCACTTGGCACTCAAATAGTAATAAAGGTATCATATTCTCTACCTCTTCCTTGTCAACTTCAGGCATAAAATCTACTTTAATAATGTCTACAAATTACCCAAGTTATTAATGAAATTGATGTAAGTTAATGGGATCCATTTTGCTCACCAGAGCCCCACACTGGCTACTCACAAAAATCCCTGTTTTTCTCTCGGCCTCCAACTGTGCAGAAAGGCGACTCTACTCCTCGTTGAGTCAGGGCCCTCAAAGAATACAGTGTGACCCTGAAAGAGGAATGCATGGAAGGACCTGGGGGATAAGCCTGCATTTAGCACACCCAGCGACCAGGTTATTTCCCTTCATTTGTGCGTTCCTCACGACAGTCATTCAACGAGAGTGTCGGAGACGGGCTAAGGGCTACACCCTGGGAATTCATAATTTGAAAAGGAGTCCCTGTGCCCTTCGAGTTTACACTTCAGGAAAGACGATGATGAGGGTATGGCTCCCCATGTTGAACTAAAGAGAACAAACTTTATTTCTTTTCAAATATGTCCCAGTGTCTTAAATACACATTTTGTATTTAAAAACTGAAAACTTGACATCTGCACTTTGAAAAAAATGAAAGAACACAAAACAACATAGGAAAGCAACAAGCAAACAAACAAGAAAAATGAACAAAAACTCGTAGACACAGACCAGAGGGATGGGGGTGGGGAGAGTCATAAAGGGTCAAGGGGTCAAATACATGGTGATAGAAGATGATTTGACTTTGGGTGGTGCGCACACAATGCGATATGCAGATCATGTATCTCGGAAAGGTGCACTCGAACCCTATATAAGCTTATTAACCAGGAGAGCTTTCTCCTTGACCCCCCTCCTATCCTCTCTCCCCAGTTGTAATAACTGAAGGCATGTAATACATGCATGTGTCCATAAATGTGTGTACATGCATGTGCAAAAAAGATGCATCCATGCACTTTTTACACTCAGAAACATATTACAAATGCCCTTTTGTGTTAGTCTATGTTTCACTTAATTATACAGCCACATTTTGAGCAAGACTGTATTTCTCATCTCCATTCCCCAAACCCCTCCTCTCACTCAGCCTGACACTTTGGTCTGTAATAGTTTTCCTCTGTATTCGCCTTCTATTTCCCCTTTGGTCAAAGAATCAAGTACTCATTACCTGAGGGGTAATTTTGCCAGACAGAGAGAGAATATCAAATAGCCATCTCTGCTATGTCCTTAGATTTTTCTTTCTAAAAACTGTGTCCAAAATTCAACTTCCATTCCTAGATTTCTCTCTCTCTCTCTCTCTCTCTCTCTCCTTGCTTCAATTGTACTCTTGGGGCAAGAAATCAGAATTTCCTCTCTCAAAAGTACCTCCCAATGACTTCCAGAACAGTAGAATTTGTCAGAAGAGCAAATGTGTACCCACTTCTGACTTTACACTTTGGCCCGGCCATATTTACTCCTTCCCTGTCCTCAGGATGTGAGTGACACAGATGTCCCCATTCCAGAGCCGCCCGGTTCAGGCTATGCCTTGAAGTCGGTGCCAGTTCTCATCTCACCACGCCTGCTCCCTGAACCCGAGGCCCGCGCCTACCTTGCAGTCCTACCCTCCGCTGTAACAGCTCCACCTCCTCATTAACAAAGAAAAACAAAACGAAAACTGAGGACAGGGAAAAGTACCCTTTTATTCTCTTTTCTGGGCCTTTGGAGCTTTTCAGAGCCATTAAAAAAAAAACATGAAAGAGTGTTGGTTTTAACTCTGAAAATATTCACCTTTTAACACAAGGACTCTGCCCTTGAACTTCAAAACTGTGTCCCGACTAAAAGATCAAAGAAGCCAATGGGTTTCTAAGGTAAACTTGGCCTCATGATTTCTGAGCTTTTCCCTGTCGATTTGATATTCTCATCTCCACGTTTTTTTTCCCTGTGTGATCTAGAGAAACTGCATTGAACTGAAATATAACGGCATTCATTCAGAGCATTTAAGAGGGAAACCCTCTGACAGAGATCTGACATTCTCCGCATTTATACCATCGAGAAAACAAAGTGTCAGGTGCAGAGGTGGTATCCAGCCCCGTTCCCAGCCTGCCTACCAGTGGGATGAAACTCGGGCTTTCTACTTAGTTACAGATGTGTGAACGTCTTCTTCTTCCATCATTAGTGTTCAGCTGTATTGCGAGGTTATTGGAGTCAGCATCAGAACTTGGAACACGCATAGTTTTATTAATGGCTGGTATCCTGGGTGTCAAAGAAAAGATCATTTCCAAAACTCATGCAGTGCAAATACCGAAATTATTAGCGCCCCCCCCCCAAAAAAATAGCTAAAAGAAGCAGTATAAGGGATGTTACCAGGCACCAGAAATGTATTAGTTAATGCAGTGGAAGCCTCAAATCTATGCCAATTCATTCTTGGTATAATATAATAGTCACGTATGGATGATTGATAATTAATCACTCATTTAAGTCAAAGCATTCTAATATTTGACTAATTATAGGCAGATGGCACTATACTCTCATCTGGAACTTGTCTAGTCTTAAAATTTCTATTCTCCCATAGCATCTCACAGTTGAGAGGCCTCATACTTAAAAACATTAGGAAATTTAACAGCCATCCTTGGGAAAATTCAAAAATTTACCAGGCAGCACTGTGATAACAGATCCACATCCCAGCCGAACTAATTGTGCAGTTCTACCCCTCTACAAAAAGTGCAATTACACAAAAGCACGTTAGAAATATAATACACAACTTAAGGACAATTACACTGATTGACTCTGGCTGGCACAGAGAACACCTCTACTGCTTACTGGCTTTGCGGTCTTAAGCAAGTTAGTCACACGCACTTGGCTTCGTTTCCTCATCTATGAAAGGAGATGCTAATTTTGACCTTACAGGCTTGATGTGCTGAATGAAGCTGTACTCTGGACAATCGGACTTGTTCTTTGTCCTCCTGGGCCCCATTCCATCCGCATGGATCTCAGAAGGAAGGGAGGGAGGCTTCGTGAGGCTCTCCCAACTGACCTGCTTCCACCTGGCCAGTGTCATCGTTAACCTTGCCACAAGGCACGCCGTCACAAACCCTTCAAAGTTTAAACATGAGGGGCAGGTAAGGAGAGAGCGTCCACGCTTGCACTGACCCATGATTACAGTCTCAAGCTGTTGTCCTACTGGGCAAAGCACCTGCATTGTATTCATCTTAAAAAGTGTGCTAGTGGATGTTGGAACCGAAAGATCTGGAATATAAAGCCTCGTTACACCCGAAACAGTCTTGTGACCTAGACCACATGTTTGGTCAGCGTCAATTTCCAGCTTTGGTAACAAAGTGACACTATGGTCCTAATAAGTGCCTGGGACACAATAGGTAGTCACTTACGCAAACAGCCCCCCAAACTGGCAAACCCTTTCTATTTACCACCCCAAGGAGCGTTTGTTTTAAGTGTGATCTTATCTCATTTTCACAACAATGATAGACAATGATGCGGCGTAGCTATGATTTGCATCCTGATCTAGGAAATAAGGATGATGAGGCTCACAGAGGTTCAGTCATTTTCCCGAGGTCACATCAGAGGTTAGACTACTGAGGTTTAAACTTCACCTCCAACAGCTTCAAAATCCGAGCTTGTATCTATCATAATACACTTCTACGGCTTCTTGAGTGAAAGACAACACAAGTTCTCTCTACAGCAAGGTTTTTGGGTGAAAAATAGGTATTTTTATTAAAAAGAACTTCATAAATGAAAAGGGTTACTGTTATCATATGTCAGTTGGAACAAAAAATGAAGTGTCTGATCGGGGAGGTCAATTCCCACACTCCCCAAGCACTGTCAGGTGTGCCTGCAACTTCTAAACTAAGGGAAGGGGTAACTTTTGCCGACCCCATCTGCTCAGATCTGTGAATGCAAAAATAAAAATGCGACATACCGCTCTGTTCCTGTAAACATCTCACGCCATTTTCTTGTAACACCTAGGACCCAGTGATGTGACCCAGGCTCTATACAGTTTTTCATATTTAACCCTCATAGTTCAATTTGATACAATTCAGTTAAACATAATTGAGCTTTTATTATGTGCCGTGCATGGTGGTACCTGTCCAAGACATACTGGATGATAAGGGGCGCAGGCCTGCCCTCATGGAGCGTCTGTAATAGACTGAAAATCCCTCTCAGCAAAGCGGCGAGACAGGATGAGCAGTTCACACGCGAATCTGACAAGGTTGATGCTGATACTCGAAGGCATCCCAGCCCAGCAGTCTTCCCACTACACGCTGTTGCCCCGGACTGAATGCGGCGGGGAGAATTTGAGGATGTGGGAGAGGAAGGGAAAACAAAATAAACCGGGAAAAAAAAAACCCTTCTATTCCATGGCATCTGGAGCTTAGTAACGCCGACCGCGTGACCAATGGCTCATTTCTATTTGATGTCAGAAGGAGGTGTTTAAATTCTCAGTGTCGAGATGGACTGAAAAGCAGATCATATCATACTGGCTGCCAAATCTCAACTTTCCACTATTACTCTCCTCTTAGCTTTTTAACTTTCTCCAACAACAAAAGGCAAGGTCTGTTCTCCTGTTCTTCAATTTCAACAGCTCTTTTGGGGGGATCGTAAGCAACTGGCAAAGGAATGGACACATTTTGTATAATGTATTTCTCTCCTAAAATATGTGCTCTGTTAAAACCTTCAGGACAAATTATAATACTATCATCTTTCAAATATTTAACCAAAGCATCCAATAAATTATTTTCAGTGCTGTCCTGACCTAAGATGTTTTGACCAGATTATAGTATTTCAGAAAACACTTATACAAACTATGACACATAGTAAAAAATAGTATATTTTCTGACTGCTCTATCTCTATCTCTAGGGAAAGAACTCTGGATTAAAGACAAGTTCTTCATCTTCCACTTTAAAAAAATAACGATTTTATATGGCACTTGCTTTCACTCTGATTTTACCTCGTCGTGTGTGTGTGTGTGTGTGTGAGAACCACATCTTTTACTTGACTCATCTCGTGAGCTGTCCCACTGTAACAACAGGGGAGTGTCCCAGCCCCGACGCGGGGCTGGCCTCCCCGCTCCGGAAGTTCTGCGCCATGTGTTGGCAGCTCCTCTGGTGTCCCTCTACCCTCCACGGGGCCCCTCTCCGGGGGAAAAGGAGGACGGTTGATGTGGGGATTTGGAAAGATGAATTATGTGTGCATAACTGATCCCCTTGCTCTTTCTCCTCTGGCTTCGGGCCTCGAGCTGCCTGCAGAAATCACACACTGTACTCCGACATCACGGAGGGGGGGTTTGTCTCAGACTGGTGGTGGATGGAACTGCTGATAAGTTCGTTTAATTTTAGATTTCACCATTAGAAAGACATTCTTCCTGGAGATATTAGCTGTATTCTCTAATACCAGCTTGTACTAGTAAAGATGATATTTCTATAGCATCTTATTCCTTCATCGCACGACTCAGTCGGCACCAAACTGCATTGGAGAAGCGGGTGTCTGCATGTCAGACCACTCAGCAAACCTGAACAGAGAAAGCTGGAGGAGCAAGAATCCACAAGCCAAACAGAAGCATCTCCCCTTTGTGTAAGTATCAGAACTCCAGAAAAAGCCCTAGGAGCGGAAAACATGGGTCAGTGATCCCAGCAGAAACAAGCAAACTTTCAGTCCACTGTACTCTAGAACGTAGATCACTAATCCCAGGAAATGGCTCTTTAATGGCATAGGGCTGAGGATAGGGGGCTAGGAGAATAAAGGTATAATAAGATAAAAGAAATTATTCGAGTCCACACCAGGAGGAGGGGTTACAGAGTTGCCACAGATTGCTGCCCAAGTTGCTGCCACGTCGCAGACAACGGCGCAGTCCACGGGAATCCCTCCGCTCGGAAGCCGTGGGGGCTGAGCTCAAGGCCTGGCTCTGCCGCCAGCTGCTTGGTCTTGGCCTTTTCGTATCAGCTTTCTTAGTCGCCCTTCTATATAGAGCGATTAACAAAGCCTATTGAAATACAGGCAACCAAACCTCATGCATGACCATACCAGGGACTTATTAAATGCTGGATAGCAGCATCACGTGAGATGACATGCGTTCGTTAAAAGTGAAGATGAAAAGGTGAGTGATACAATGTTTGGGCTTTCCTATCATTTGGATATGATAATCCCGTGACCAAAACCAATGGTGAAATCAACACATAAAGCATAAAAGAAATATACCTACAATGTTGCAATCCAACTTTTTAAAATGATGTGTGCGATCCCAATGTTTTAAATTAGGTAATTATGTTCGAATTGAGAGACTATGTTATAAAACCTGATGGTACCACGTTCCATCACATTCCTAGGACTCCGCCTGCCCTCCCCACTCTGCCTGCAACGCCCTCTGTCCACTTTGCACTGGGCAGTATGAAACCAAGTCCCCAGAGCATCTTCTGCCCGATGCCTGGCCCAATATCATTAGGGTTTAAATTACAAATTGGTAAAGGAAATGCAAAGAAGAAAATAACGAGAACAATATGTGTTATGGGCATTATTTTCAAATTCTCTTTTTTAATTTCTCCTTAGATTTGTTTTATACCACCAAGAGCAGCTTGAGAAAGCTAAGTTGTTTCTCCAAAAATGATACATACTTTAGTAATCACATATGACAAAGACTTTGAAGCTGAATTATGACCAGAAAGCCAACTACATGAAGCATGTCATGAATGCTACTATCTATTTAGACAGAACAAAAGCATGCTCTGGAAACCACCAGGTAATGGAATAAAGAAAAGCATTTTTTTCCTACAGTGCATAGATTATTACAGTATTGCTTCTTTCTAGTTGCTATTCTTCAAGTTTAAAAACTTTTTCTAAAATGGTTAAAGACTCAATCTCCCCCAATGGACAAGTAAGATAAGTGCTTCATCCACTGGCTCCTGGAAAAAAACATTTTTTAATTCCAAGCAGAAAATCTTCTAAATAATTTTTAGACTTTATGAATGCTTAGCAAGCTGTACTAAGAAAAGAAATTGGAGTAAATGACTTTTTATTACACAGATGGATGTGTAGCAAGTGATCCTGGTTGTTTCCTATATTTTAAGAAGCTTTGCCCTGGCTGGTGTAGCTCAGTGGCTTGACCGCAGGCTGCGAACCAAAGGGGTGTTGGTTCGATTCCCAGTCAGGACACATGCCTGGGTTGTGGGCCAGGTCCCCAGTAGGGGACCCATGAAAGGCAACCACACATTGATGTTTCTCTCCCTCTCTTTCTCCCTCCCTTCCCCTCTGTCTAAAAATAAATAAACAAAATCTTTTAAAAAATAAAATAAAATAAAAACATTAAAAAAAGAAGCTTGGATCCCTAGATCCTTGAAGATCCCCTAATACAGGGAAATTGTAAGCTGAGGTCTGCAGATCCACGGAGGGTGATAGATGGCTTCAGCTGGCCTGTTATTCCTTCAGATAATATTTGATATTTTGGCTGCACTTGTGCAGTTGCATTTATTAATTTTTCTGGGAATATTTTGTCAGCAATTTGGCATCTATCGCAAAGTTAAACAAATGAATATAAAAATAAATCAAGAGGTTAAGTGCCACTGAATTATGAGCCCACTGAGTCCATGCTACTGAGCTCATTAAGGGTAAGTGATGAGGTCCTGCAAAATAGTGAGAAATCCAAGTTATTTCATAAATCATATGCGATTAACTTGCAAATCACTGGTAGGAGAATTCATCTTGAAAGGTGAATCCTAATGATTGATTTTATCTATAAATAGGTCTTTCCTATGTTCATAAAAGTCCACAGTCCTATCCACAGGGTAAGTTGGAATTGTTTAATACCATTATTCCAAAGCAGAATCACGTGTTTTTCTTTGATTCCATCAGGTGACTGGCTGCGGTTGGAGAACTGACTAGCAGCTACTTACACAAGACTTTTGGGTAATTATTTCGATATTAATCATTACCATTAAGAATCCAAGTGTCTCCACTGCAGATTACAGATTTAACATGCAGGACTCCCCCTTAGGCTCAAGGGTTTGCTTGGGGCAGAGGGAGAGTGAAACTGCCTGAGAGTTCCAGAACACATAATTGAGGAGAGCTTCTCCCTCCCGGGAAAGCAAGTGCGTGGCGTAAACGCTGCTCTGAGCCTCAGTGAGAACGGACCAAAATGCCAAGTGAGCCTCAGATGCCAGACCCCTGGGTGTCATAGCAAGAACTGCTTACGAACTCTGCTTTCCTTCCACAAGTACCAATTCATGTCAAATGTCAGCATGGGGATTGGCACATAGAACACAATCTATATAAGGGCCAGGGGTGTCCAACCTTTTGGCATCTCTGGGCCACACTGGAAGAAGAAGCGTTGTCTTGGGCCACACATTAAGTACATTGCAACACATAATCATAAACAAAATCTCATCATGTTCTAAGGAAATTTATGGTTTTGTGTCGGGCCACATTCACAGCCATCCTGGGCCGCATGGGGCCCATAGGCCATGGGTTGGACCCCACTAATGAGCAGTTTTCTTGTCAGCGTTACATCATTCTCACTACGATTCTATTGATGATTTAGCATTATCCTCGTTTTGTAGATGAAGAAACTGAAATGTAAGAATCTTAGGTGAGTTTAAGTACAGCAAAAACCTAAGAAAGTGTCGAAGTCACAGCATGAGCCCAGGCTGAAGAAGAAGTGGCTTTAAGAGACAGAGAAGTGGAGACTGAGGTTTGAACTTGTAGAGCGGGAGATGGCTATTGGGCCCCCAGGCGTGGATGTTGAATGGATGATTGAGCCTGGAATTTGGGAAATTAATTTGGAGACACAGACTTAGGAAACACCTGCACGTGGATTGCCACGGAAATAAGCAAAATAGTTTACACGAAGCACGGTTAAAAAGGAGAATGTGGGAATTAATAGAGAATGACCGATAGGACTATGGGCAGAAGAGTGTCTCATAAATTACATACAAAAAAAAATCAGAAACGTAAGGAGGGAAAACAGTATCAGAAGTGCCAACAGAAGTGATCCTTTCAGGAAGGGACTTCAGCATCACCCAGAGCTACTGAGAAGTCAAGTGGAAGACCACTGAATCGAGGCACTTGAAACTGGCAGGTGGAAGCTCATTTTCCAGAGCAGTTCCAGCGGAGTGGCCGAGGGAGAAAGCACTGTACGGCAGAGGTCAAAGACACAGCGGCTGTGACGTTGGGAAAACTGTAGCAAGAGCCTGCAAATCACGGAAAGGCGTGAGATGGGCTTTTTTTTAAAGAGGGAAAACATTCCCTCTGATCTTATTGTCCCCCTCGCAGACGAGACATGGCTTTCAGAGTATTGATAGATGGTGGAGGAAAGATGAACGGGAGAGAAAATTAAAACGGCAGGAGAGGACGAATCATCAGCCCAACAATCTCACATAACAGATACAAAGGAGGAATTCAAGAGCACAGGAAGGCGGATTAGCCTCTGTCCAGAGACAGAGGGCTTTTTTCCCTGAGTGCAGAGAGTGAGGCCACAGAAATCAAGTGTCCCTGCCATGGCAGCAGGCAGGTTCACACTGGACAGCCTCCCCTCCTGAGGAGGAAGAGGCCAGGATGTCGGCTGCAGGTACTAGAATGGCGAGTTGAAAGGCAGTGATTAAAGTTCAAGATTGATGCTTTGGAACCTAGGAGAGGTAGCTGACTAGAGATACATGAAGGATTGTTGACTAGCCCCTAGGATATGTCTGAGGATAAAGAAGATAAATCTGCAAAATTGTGTAATTCCCTCTCAAAGCACAGTAGCCAGTACAGAAGCATTTAAAAGACAGAGAGATGCCGGGCTGGTTATGCAGTGCTCAAAACTATCCTGAAGAAAAACATTATGGTTTCCTCTTTGCACGTGGGGAAACTGATGCCTCGCCTAAGGGATGCATATAGCAATAAGCCAGGTAGAGTTCTGACCTCACATCCTTTGCCCTGTTCCCACTTTCTGCCTGGCTAGTCACCTACCATGTCAGCCTGCACCCATGGCCTTCAGCAAGAGTGCTTGTCTTGCATAGAAAATAAATATTTGCCTTGAACCAGGGCTTCTAATACATTCCCAGAAGAGGGCTGACTCTAAGCACAGTGAAAATGTCATATACTTAGAAGGCTTGACTCTCTCTCTCTCTCTCCCTCTGTACCTGTGGTTTCAGTCTTTTGTGCAAAACACATACAGAAGTAAGTTTTTGCAAAATATAAGCAGAAGTAAGGCCTGCTTGAGTGTGGTTGGTAGGGTAATAACATGGGTGTAATAAATTATAGTTTTGATTTGAACATTTCATCTAAAATGTCATATGGAGTGCTTGAGTGTGTGGTATTGTTACGGAATTACATGCTTATGAGTTTTAATAAAAGATTTTTGTAATACAAAAGGAGCATTATTTGTGCGAGACCCTGTCTAATGCCATGGAGCTTATTTTGCCTTCAATAAGGGCTCCCTT